>JAWNPW010000397.1:0-16873 GCA_035078745.1 Diastata ussurica
TTTGAAATTGTAAAAACGTTTAATTTTGGTGTCCCGGGTGGGTTTGGATTGTTTCCACTCCGGTACCTTGTCCGTTTTCCTGATCGTTTCCTTGATCTTGAATATGATGAACATTATGATTATTATTGTGATTATTATTATTGTTCCTCTGTTGATTATTGTTATAATTATTATTGTTACTACCATTATTGCGGTTGTTGTTATTATAATTATTGTTATTCCTATTGTTTCTGTTGTTCTGGTTATGGTTTCTGTAGTTATTATTATTTCTATTAATGTTATAATTATTGTTTTTATTGGTATAGTTATTGTAATTCCTATTTCCCTGATTACTATTGTTCCTCTCGTTATTGTTTCTATTATTGCCGTTATTCGTATTGTTATTTCTATTAGCATTATTATTGTTGTTTTTATTATTGTTATAATTGTTGTTGTTATAATTTCTGTTACCATTATTGTGATTATTGCCTCTGTATCCGATATTTCTGTTATTTCCATTGTTGTTTCTATTGCCATGAAAATTTTATTCCTAATATTCATAATCCTTCCAGACTGTCCATTGTCTCTCTCTCTATTGTCATGCACTCTTCTACTGCTTCCTGAAATGTTGCTGGATTCCTGGCATATATTATACTTTTATACATGTCATTTAGACCCTTGCTGAATACATTTAATGCTGTTATTTTGTTCGTATCTATTATTGCCTGTTTTTCTGCTTCCGTAGCCATACTCCTGAAATTTTTTATTTGCAACCTATCCAAATCATCAATCAAGCTCCCTGTATTCTCTAATATTCTTCCCATTTTGTTGTAAACCCGCAAGATCAGACATTACTTGTTGCAACGTCGTGGTGTTTGGAAAAGTTTGATCTAATCTGAATTTTAACTCGGTTATCCTTACTGGCCAAAATCCTTTTCCTATAGCTGATTTGACTTTTTCCGTTAACTTAACGTTATATATGTACCGTATCAATTTACTCCTATTACCTTCTAGCATTTCCTCATTGATCATCTCTATTATCCCTATAAAACTCGATAACTTTTTGTAGCTCCCACCGAACATAGGAATTTTCCCAACCATGGCGTATGGAAAACTTTCCATTCTTAGTTCTGTCTGTTCTAATTCAACTCTAATTTCCTCCTCCTCAGGTATTTCTTCTCTACTATCTAATTCCTTGCCTAATTGGCTCATTAAAATTTCCTTATATTCTTTATATAACTTCCTGAATTTAGTTATTTGTTCTAATTCTCTATCCTTTACCTCACTCTTGATTGAATGAATTTCTACTACTTTTCGATTTAATATTTCGAGTCTCTCTAGCTTTGTTTGTATTGTTTCTTTCTTATATGGTCTATTGATACTTTTCTTAATGTTTTTTAAATCTGTTGCTATTTCTTCTATATTCTTGTCCATTAGCCACTAGCATATAAAAATTTTACTAAATTTTATATTTATTCATTTACATTAAACAATTTCTTAAACAAATAGAATATATATATATTATATATCTAAACATTGATTTCTCTTACTATCTTTCTATTTACATAAGCTTTATAATACTAATGTACTCTGTAGATAACAAATGCGGCTATAATTAAACTTACCATTAATATTAGTGTTGGCTCCTTTATCATTACTACCGTGCTGTTGTCATTCATCAGTACTGTTGCTACTGGTGGCTTTGATTCCTGGTTGCCCATTGTGTTTTTAATTGCACTAATTTGTCCTTGAAATTCTTCTTTTGGTCTCCCGATGTGATATATATCATGCGGTGCAGTTCCGCCAGGTCTCGTCTATATCTTAGTGGGCGACCTCCTCTTTTCCTTGGCACCTTCGCTGTTGGATCGTCTTCATTACATTTATTATGTTGTCTGGCTTTATATGTGTCTATGCTCAATGGTTGCGGTTTCGCTTCCAGCTGAGTTGCAACGTACTTGGCAGCTTTCTCATCGATTCGTCCTTGGTTATATTCGATATCGATGTTCTTCTCAGGCTTGTACGCCTGCCAGAGCTTTTCGAAATAGTCGTCCATGCGATGAGTGTTCAATGTATATTTTTACATTTATTCATACTGAGTGGTTAATGTATATATTTTATATATTTATACATTTATTCATACTGAGTGTTCAATGTATATTTTTTATATATTTATACATTTATTCATACTGTTCCGCCATTTGGGCAGGATCGCCATATAATGTTATATGTTGTATATAATAAGTATGTTTGTAACGTTTATGGTTGTTTCAATAAATGTGTTCCTAAGGAACGCCCAATAACCAGCGACTAATGCGCATCCTTCAACCGTCTGCAAGATGCAATGATCGGTGTAGCTAAAGAGATTGTCCTCCGCTTAGAATGCTGTATCAAATCTAGTTTTTATTTCAACAAACATGGGTTTTGATATTATTTTCTAGTATAACAGTTTGTAATATAATCATCGATTATAATACTAATACCAAATCATATTTATGTACTTGGCACTGGTAATATGAATTTCTGGAATTCAAGTGCCCTCTTTGAAGTTGTATGAACCCATGTGTGTCATCACTTTCGTTTTGCCACATATGTCGGTCGTTCACCAGAACGAATAACCTAAAGGTTCTCTCATTACAAACAATGAGTCAAAGCGGTGCCGGCATGAAAGAAGGTCAGCATGCCGCTGAGTGTAAACCAATACTTTGTTTGTAAACAAACAAAAGTGTGCAATTAGCGTGCAAATATCTATGTGTGAATGCACTACAACATCTGTACGCCCAAAAAGCAAAATCCACACAGCACCAGTTGCAGATCGCCCTCAACGTTTGTTAGTTGATGGTTGAAGGTGACATCGAGAAGACTGGCGTTTGCACGCCATTTGGAATGGTTGAATTTTTGATCATGCAGTTTGGACTCAAAAATGCCACTCAGATTTTCCAACGCCATATGAACACAATTTTTATACATTTTGTATACATCTATATTGACGATATTCTTGTCATGTCCAGGTCACTCGCGGAGCATAATCAACACCAGCGTACCGTAACAAAACTAAGGCAACATGGGCTAAGTATAAACGCTAATAAGTGTAACTGGCAAAAACAAAGTTGAGCTCCTTGGCTATAGTATAAGCACTCGAGGTTGCAAGCCGCCGGACGAATAAGTGGCTTCAATTTCTTATTATGCACAGCCGTAGCTGCGAGCTACGCAGATTCCTGGGAGAGGAGAATTACTACCGGCGCTGTATAGCACATGCAGCGCATATGCAGGCACCGCTCAACGAATTTTTACGAGATTTAAAAAAAAAACGACAAACGTGAGGTGCCGTGAAAGACAGACACCGTCATCGCTTTTGAAAATTGTAGAAAGAGTTTGGCAGATGTTGCACTTTTTTCTCATGCAGATGTAAATACACCGCGAGCATTGATAAATGATGCTTCAAACGTCGCCATTGGTGCTGCACTTGAACAACAATCGAACGAGCCTTTGGGTTTTTTTCTCTCGCAAACTTTCTGCAACTGCATTGATACAAAAAGCAGAGAAGGCTTCCCCGCGTCAACTCCGTCATTTGGATTTCATATCACAATTTTCGACAGAAATAATACTCTTGTGTGGCATAGATAACATCGTCAGCTGATCAGATATTGAGGCGGCGCAGTCTGAATATAACGAATTAGAAGATTTGTTACGAGATGACAGTTCACTGCAAATTCAACGATTGAACATCGAACATTTAAATTTTTTGTGATATCTCTACTGGAACAGTTCGACCGTATATTCCTGGTAAATTACGATTCAAACTGCTCACTTCAGTGAATGGGCTTTAGCACCCCAGTGGTAGCGTGACTATACAACAACTGCGGCAGAAAGTCGGTTCGATCACGTTCACCTGGACTTGGTCAGTACGCCGGCGGTAATGGGATTTCGTTACTCTTTGACGATGATCGACTGGTTTTCACGCTGGCCAGCATCTACACCACTTAAAAATATTTCAGCACAAACAGTAGCCGAAGCGTTTTGGACACATTGGGTTTCTCGTTATGGTTGTCCGAAAACCATCACGACGGACCAAGGAACACAGTTCAAATCTTGTCTTTTTAAGGCAGTAGTTAAAATGGCTGGCAGCAAACATATTCATACAACACCTTATCATCCTCAGTCAAATGGCATTGGATTGAGTGCTGCCATCGAGCATTTGAAGCATCGTTGATGTGTGCACCAGAAAATCAGTGGCCTGACCTGCTACCGACTGTGCTTTTGGGACTTCGTTTTAAGGAAGATATTGGAGTATCAGCGGCAGATATGCTATACGGTTGTTCGCTATGATACCAAATGAATTTTTTTACGACAACGAACAGACATCGAATCCTCTGATTTCTCTGGAAAAATTTCGAGAGCACGTACGCTTGCTGCGTCCTACACCAGCTGCGCACCACAACAAAAACAAAACCATGTTCGTGCTAAAGATCTTATACGATTGTTCTCATGTTCTGCTGCGAACTAATGCAGAGGCCTCCCGATCTTGTTTTCACTTTGAAAATGGAGGGAAAGAGGTGAACATTTCGACCGACATGGTAAACCTGTATTTGTGGTGAAAGAAGATGGCGACTTCGCAACGGATAGACGCGGTTGTGGTCAGGTTAGATTCACCTTTGCGCACGTACGAAAAAAAATACAGAATACGTTTTGCTTCAGTTCGTGACAAAGTCACTGGGGAGGCGGTACCTGTGGCAACACTGAATATCTGACAGGTGACATCTGTCAAGCAGCAGCCAACTAAAAAGTATTGACGAGATACTCATGCTTCTTCTCTTCTGGCTGTGGCGTGATGCACACGCGTTTTGTAAATATATAGAGAAATTAATCAAATTAAATCATAAGACTCATTGTGAATTAAGTTAAATAAATTAGCATTTGAAATAAATAAAGACTAGCTAAAAGTATATATATTCTTCATCAGCATCGATAGAGAAATCGTAAGCGAAAACTAGATAGTGGGAGTTGCGATATTCGAACCAAATTTGGTACATGGACTCTATATATTGTTATTTGCAACTTTCGATAAAAACGCATATATTTTTGCCATTATTCATCAGATATACATTCCCAAGTTATTTTTGGAAAGGTGGTAACAATTGCTATCAATGCTTATCCTAACTTAAATTGATGGCAACAACAACATGAATTTCCATTTTTTTTTTTATCGCAAGTTTCAGACATATTTTAGGCTAATTCGGGTACTCTGATTCGTTTACTAAATGCAGAAAGTACGATATTTTTGTCGATAAAGCTTATGCACAAAAATATCTGAAGCTGAAAATATTTCATCTCCACGTACAGTAAAGTAAAAATCAACGCACAACCAGATCAAATTTCAACTTTGCACTCTCGTAAGTCAAAATGTAAAAATGCAAGATAAATTTTTTCATCTTTTCTCAATAATTTGCAAAATAACGAAATAATAATTGTGCCGAACAACGTTCCGAATTTAAAATTTCTTCACTTATATTTTTATTTTTGTAAAAGTTGAATTTTATAACTATTTTGTGCACTTTGAATTAAAGTGAATTCTTAAAATTATTTGTTTCATTATAGAAAATTTTTCCAACCTTACATCTACATGGGACTATAAGATGAGAAATAGTAAAATAATAATGAAAATTATACTTTCAGATAATTTATTTGCAAAAACTTTTCCCAGAACAGACTATTTCTGAAATTTTCAGAAAAAATATAAACATGCAACCATTGTTTAATCATAAGCGTTTTTATACTATCAAGCGATAAAATTGCGAAAAGCTGGGCATGAAAATTGCTTCAGCTATGTCGTATTTGAAAACGTTGCGAAAAAAGGAAGACGTGCTTTTTAATTCGATGCTTTAAAGCAAGTGATTTATTCTCTGTTCTATGCTGAATCCTCGCAATAATAGAACAACAAGTTAAATTGACGGGATGAGAATATAAGAGAAAACGAAGAGAGGGAAATTTTATATGACATTTCTTAATGTAGTGCAATACTTTTCAAACATTAAGGTCCCATTGGAATTCCAGACTTTCAACAAGGCAACAAAGCCAGTTTGTGAATACGCCTGCGTATAACGACCTTCGATGTTCGTACGTCAGCAACACTCACGCAGTTATCTTTGCCGCAAATAGTCTTTACGACTCTATCCAAAATTAAGCGTTATGGTGGTGAATTATCCGCATGGACCACTACCAAAGAGTCAAAGGTAACAAAGGATGTGGTGCTGTGCATTTAGTGCGAGCTTGGAGCTCCTTTTAATAGTCTGTCGACCATTTTTGCCAAAAATTTTGCTTAATAACAATCATTCGAGCCCATCTCTGATGCAAATCTATGTTGACGAGAACACTGCGTTCTGGCAGATTATTCAGTGGTGTCTCTATTATAAAATGGCCAGGTGTAAGTACTTCAGAATCGTTCGAATCTGAAGATGATGATTATTCTCGAATTAAGTATTGCTTCAATCTCTATTAAAGCCGTCACAAGCTCCTCAAAAGTCAGACATTTGTTGAATAGCGTTCGAATTGAATGACCTTATGCCGCCTTCACTGCCGCTTCCCATAGGCCGCCAAATTGTGGTGCCCTAGGTGTAAAGCGTAAATTTGTAAATTCATCAGCGCAAAAATTTGTGATTATTTGTTGATTTTGTTTATTGAACATAAACTCCTTCAACGCTGCAAGTTTGCGATTGCCACCCACAAAATTTATAGCATTACCGCAAAATATATCCGTAGGTAATCCTCTTCTTCCAATTAAATGCTTCAATGCTGCCAAGAATTGTCTGTTGAGAGATCCGAGACAACCTCTATGTGGACTGCCTTTGTCGAGAAACAGACAAATATGGCGATATATGTTTTATATAGAATCTGCCCTCTTATGCGAAGCAATGTGCTGACGGGTACACAATAATCAGCAGCACAGCTTGCGAATGATCGACAAAGACTTAGGCATACGACGGGTAAATTACCCATCAGTTGCTGTACAAGTTTCGGTCGATAATGCACGCAGTGAATGCATGCGTGAACTGCGCGAGAAGCGATTTCGCGGGCATTGAATATCGAAAATCTACGACGCATGAGGGCCATCCATGCTTTAGCTCCAGCATGATAGTTTGTAAGATGCAAATAATGTACGCCATTTTTAATAAAATCGCACTTTTGTTACCATTTCTAACCGTCCACCAACCTTGACAAGAGTATAACGAGCCGAATTATCCAGAAACGGATTTAAATATTTCTAACAGCCTCGTAAATGCATTTTTTCCTTTAAGTGCGCATTTTCAAGTTGTACGGGTGGATGGTATGTCGGTACTAAATGTACATTCTACTAATTTATTTGTTTTTTGGTGAAATCGAAACACCCAAGCGATGACACGTAATAATTTTACATGCGAACTATAGTTAGCAGTGAGTTTAAAAACATAGTTAGTGCTATCAGTTGCAGTTGGTGGAGCTTTTTAAAATATTGAGTCCATAAGCTGTTATATTGTACTGCCTCTGGATATAGTATAAGCCGAATTGTCATTCGATAAAACATATCTCCTACTGCATCTAACTGTTTGTTCCTTAGTCTGAGGCACCCTATTTCCGACGAATACAGATAAGGTAGAAGAATAAAATTTTAATCAGAGGAAAACAATTTGAGAAGCGGTCCATTTATAAATTTCTGGATTTGGTTTGTGTGCGCCGCATCGTTCAAGTTGTGGAAGTGATTTACGTTTCGTCAGAGCTATGTGGATAATTATACGGATACGTTACCCAAATAATCTTCAGCTCGTAGATATATGCAACAAACATTGGCTCTGATAGATGAATCGCAAAATGCATAGATTTGTGTATATTGGATATTGACAGCCAAGAAGAACTCGATCCAGTGATGAAATGTATGATGTAAAGTTTTGTCATGCCGTGAGTACAGCTTGCGGGACAGACTCATCCCAATCCAAATGCAACAACCAAATCTCTTACAAAATAATCTTGGCGGCAATTATGAGTGGCGACAACAGACCAATTGCATGGAACAATGATGATGCTATTGATAAGATCGTGCTTTTATTTTTGGGCTCAAATGAAAATAGAAAACATAGTTTTTGATGCCAACTTACACCCAAAGTAGTTGCCACGGCAGCGTCGCACAAATTAAAGCATTTAACAATTACTTCGTTCATGAAGTTTATGTGATTTGAACTCAACTTTGCTAATTAAAGTCCGCCAATTTGCAATACAGTGAATGAATCTGCCCCGCATAATAAATCATCAACAAAAAATTATGATTTTATTACATTTGATTCGACCTTGAATTGTGATAAGTACTGATCAGCGAGGTAATGTAAGCTTCTGACTGTAAGAAATGGTGCAGATGCCATTCCGTATGCCACAGTAATGAGATGATAAGTGGAAATTTCATCACTCTTCGGCTTTCTCAATAGAAGGTACTGAAACTGTCGCTCTCGAGGATCTAATAGTACCTACCTGTACATTTTAATAATGTCAGCAGTCAGTGCGAAGCGGTACAAACGAAATTGCACTAACAATGTAAACAAGTCTGGTTGGACCAGTTAACAGTAAATCGTTAATGATTTTTGCGAAGAGGTTATGCAGGAAGCATCGAAGACAACTCTTAATTTGGTCGAACTGCTGGTAAGTTTTAAAACGCAGTGATGATGAAGATCAAAATGAGCTCTATCAAGATCTGGCTTTTCGATAACACTCATTCGGCCTAATGAATCATATTCCCGCGTTGTACTCGCCTCTCTAGTGCAGCAAGTCTGCGAAAAGCCAGTTGAAAGAATTTACAAGACTTGCAGTGTTATCCCATATCGCATATGATTACTGGCTCCGGCAAAATTTGTTGCATTATCACAGTAGAGAGTTTTGCAATGACCACTAGCTCCAATGAAAGCTTCAGTCGTTAGATTGCTTACTAACTCCAAATGTACAGCCTTTGTTGCAAAACAGCAGAATGTCGCTACATAGGCCTTCAACGGAGGTTTTCCTCGGATTTTAAAATGTGCCAGACTGGCCCGAAGAAATCTACTGCAGATTTCAACTCTCGATGTTGCATGACCTTGATTATTTTGATTAGTGATTGCTCCAGATCTTCCACAGTTAAGGTGACACCATTCCCTCGCAGCTGAAGAGTTTTGTGAACCGGTAAATGTATGCGATTATCCTCTGAAGCCGTCGGAACGATTATTTGTGATTGATCTGGGCGATTATACTGTCTGAATTATTTATGTTTATCGCTGTGGTTATATTTTGCCGCAGTTCAAGTATAGTTGGCCCCTTGGGTGGTTGAAGTGGCCAACCAGTTATCGCGCCATGTAGAAATATTGGTCCATAAAACCAGTTATTGTTGTTGATCAATTTCCTTGCCGTTAAACCCCGTGATATGAGATCGGTAGGAATGTCTTCTGAGCGTACATGCCGCCATTGACTAGGCGAAGATATTTGCTGAATCACTGCAATTCGATTAACAATGAACGAGTGGTAGTTTGATGACTCTGAGTTTATTCATCCAGGCACAGCGGCAGAGTCTGACCAGAAAGTAACGTTTGCTCCCTTTAGCAACTGATTTTGTTGAGCTAGCTTCGCCGCGCATAATTCTAGTCGTAGAAGCGTAATCCTTTTTACTAATGCTACCCTTGATTTTGTACATAAGAACCGGACAATTACTGTATTGCTTGTGGCTGTGGTTCTTACGTAAGCAACTGCTCCATATCCTAGTTCGGAGGCATCAGCGAAGATGTGAAGTTCTGGTTTGTTGGTGCTTGTAGAGCTGCCAAACACATGATGAGGAATGGTTTTTTCACTCAATAGGTCCAACTATTCTTTGAATTTTCACCATGTTGTGTGGAGGTTTTGGGGTAACGGTGCGTCCCAATCTAGTTCGAGTTTCCATAAGTCTTGCATGAATATTTTGGCATTTACCGACTGTGGTGCAATGATCCCGAGTGGGTCAAATATACGCGAAATGTCGGCCAGCGCTGTTCTTTTAGTTATTTGCCGGACTTCGAATGGCTGAACTCTTATTTTCAACACGTCTGTTTTGGGTGGCCATATGAGACGAATAGTTTTGATGGCTTCCTTCCCAGGATTTTCAAAATTAAGTTCAATTTCTTGGTCTGTTTTGTCCACATTTTGAAGAAGATATGGATGATTAGCACACCATTTTCTCAGTTTGAGTTCAGCAGATCCCAACATAGCGACAGTTAGATGATCACCTCCGCTTAAGACGTCATCAACGTAGAAAATTGATTTCGAACGTTTTGAGTGAAGTAATTTTCAAATTTTCTCTCCGCTGTGGTGAACATTTCGAGCTTGTTGTTGAGCGATTCGTCATCGGTACACATGCCACATGTAATGGTTGTGGTAGGTGAAGTTTGACTGTTATATTCACTCCCTACAATCCATCCAAAAAGAGTGTTCTGCAATGTCGGCAGTCCATCTCCTAATGATACTTGCCCGACGCACAGGAATTCATAAAATATACCTGCTCCGATCAGGAGATCAATCCCTCTGCTTACATGGAAATTTGGATCCGCAAGTTGAATGTTCGCCGGAATCTTCCAGTTTTCAATGGCAATGTTGCTTGCAGGTTGTTTTGACGCGATTGCTGGTAGTATATGTGCCTTCATTCTTTGCGAGAAACCCGTCGTTGTTGAATAGAGTGCTATCCGTCTTTTGGAGTGGCCAATTCCTTCAATTCCAATGGTACCTTTCTCAACCCAAGCTTATTGACCAAGCGTTGGCTGATAAAGTTTGTTTGTGAGCCACCTTCGTTCATGGCTCGACATTTAATTTGAATTCCCCTACAGTCTGTTAAGGTTACACAGACTGTGCTGAGCAAGAGTAGATGAGGCCTTGTTGCCGACTACTGCAAGCGATACGGGGGCAGCCTCAGTGGTGACTATAGCGGTGTTGGTTGATCCTGCTTTGCCAGATTCTCCAAGGTGTAGCAGTGTGTTATGTTTTTTGTTGCTCTTCAGGCACGTTGTGGACGTGCATTCTGCTGACTTGTGGCCGGATTGACGCAATGCCATGCCTGTTGAACGACCTTCAATCGCTGTTTTGGCGACATCTTTTTAAATTCGTGACATCTGAAAAGCGTATGGTCCGACTTGCTAGTGTTTTCAAAGTTGTGGAGTTTTCCTTTTGGCAAGACGGTTGCGGCAACAGTTTCGCCAGAATAGCCTTGACTTGTAGACGGCTATTCTCGTATAGATCGTTTATTATTTCCCAGGCCGGGTCATAATTGGCGTTGGATGTGGAAAAATGCTGTTTTAGTTTACTGGCTTCTCCAGTTAAACTTGATTTCAAATATCAAATCTTCTGACATGGTGCTAGAGCCTTGGCATGAACCAGTTCGGAGAATATATCCCGAAATTAGCGCCAATTCGCATACTTCCCATTGAATTTAGGGAGTTCAATTTTTGGAACATGTTCTTCACCTGTTTGGGCACTGGTTGAGGCAGCATTCGTCATTCGCTCTTGTAGCAGAAGAATTGCGTTTATGATTTGCTCCACACAAGCAATGAACTGGTCGAAGTCATATAGTGACCACTCGTAAACACTGTCACATGTACGCTCCTGCAAATGTTGCGCATGTTTCCAATGTTGATCAATCGTTTTTAGCTTGATGGAATAAAAGTTGGTCGACCGCTGCTGCGTGTCACCAATGAGTTGGTCCAACATTTTCTCAACTAAAGCAATGATCTTGCGTTCTTTGTCGATTGTATTGGTATTGGAGACGAATGCAGTTACGAGCATGTTCCCGATGCTTCGGATCGCTCTATTCTTAGGATCCTTGGCAGAATTTCAGGTTTTCTAGCTGAAACTTCTTCCCTTGAAACCTCCATGGGCCTTGATGCGAGTGCCTTTAAGCATACCTGGATGTCTTCCAGGACTTCATTGTATTTATCTCCAATTGTAGTGTGAACATCCAATTTTAAGTAACCATGGTCTTCAGGTGCCTTTAGATCTCGTTTAACGTTGTCGACTCGCAGAAACGTTGTCCACTGCTCTTCGATTTCCCGATTTCCCGAGATTTCTTCAGTAGATAGTCGGTCGTCTTGCGATCCTTTGGCGATTTCTTGTTGTTGGACTAAATCTTCGAGTGAAGTCATATTTTATGCTTTGGTGAAGATTAGCTCACACTGAAGTGCGTTGCTATTAACTGAATTGGTAGGCTCACACTGGTGTGCTCTTGCTACTGCTATCATTGCTGGGTATGTTGGCTCACACTGGTGTGCTATTGCCACTGGTAATGATGATATATTGGCTCACACTCGTGTGCTAATGCCACTGCTAATGATGATATGTTGGCTCACACTGGTGTGCTATTGCCACTACTGATGACGGATGTTTAAATCACGTCGGAGTCACCAAATGTTTAGAGGTGCCTTTCCCTACTAGTTGGTCGAGGATTAGATGCTTGCATCTAATCCTGTGTTGAATTGTTGTTACAGCACATAAGCTATTACAACTTGTTAGGGATTTCATAAACAGCACATAATCTTTCTGGGAAAAAACAAATGATGAGGATTTGTTGGTTCTGAATTGAGTTTCCAATATATTAAGTATGATCTAAATAGTTTGTACAGTTTTCGAGAAAATAGATGGTTCGTCTTTCAATTGCATTGTGCTTTATCAAAATAACAGACGGGCCTATTCTGAAATGATGGCAACCAACAGATGCTTCAATTTCAACGTTGGCAATTCATGTGTACTTTAAATGTTATCATTGTGCCTTCCAATTGGTGTACGATTACATGTAATCATAATCCTTAATTTTCATGACTATGATTACTTAAATCGTAATTATAAAAATTACGATTATGATTAAATTATTAAATTATTATGATTACGGTTAAATTAATCGTAATCCTCATTTTCACAATTAAGATTATTTTAATCGTAATCTTAACAAGTAAGTAAACGTGTGAGTTTCCACAAATATTTTCTAATGTAATTTAATATAAAGTATAATTTTCTTCAAATAGTTATAAAATATTAAAAAATAAATAAAATAGTAACAAATATATAAAATATATTAAATGCCTCTTTATCTTAGCCTAGAACTTTGATAGCATCACTCGTACGAGAAAAATGAATAGCGTCTTCTTTGTTGGAAATTTTGTGTACTTTGATATAGTTTTGAAAAATTTCCCGTTGGGTGGAGAGTTACCGATAAATAAGCAAAAATCAAGGAATAACCACTTTTAAACGGATGTCCCGCCTTCCGCTCGCCATCCATCCTCCAGGACTTTTAGTATTTTTTACTGTTGGCACTAAGGAACAACCATGCAAATTTTCAAGCCTTTCGCATTTTTTCTGCAACGCTATAGCTAAATGAAAATTGAACTAAATTTGCTTGTAAAAACAAAAAAAAAAATTTTCAAAGGTTGATTCAATGTTTTAATTGCAGCTCCGCAGTCGTTAGCGCTACTCGATTATGTATGATCTTAAAATATTGAGAAAAGATGGTTCTTCAAACAATTTATGGGAAATTTATTTTGCAATACCACACTGCAAAGTTCAATGTTCAAAAAAGAAAAAAATTTTTTTTAATATTTTAATTGTCCATTACGCAAAAACTGCTGGACCGATTTGGAAAATTCGGCTCTCAAAAGTTATGTTTTGATCTCCATTTTACATAACCTTTCGATGAACTATCTCGATCTTGAGATATACTTATGCGACGCCTTTTTTGCCGAAAAAAATTGGTTTTTCGTTTTTCCAGTATATCTCGAAAACGGAAGGTAATTAAAAAAAACTGATGCCAGATTCGGAATCAGCGGACCGAAGTTCCTCCAAATCTATGAAAGGACGTTGCTGTTGCATCTGCGATGAAAACATACATTTAAGCAGGTGCCGCATCTCGCGCTCGTCAGCCACCCTCCAGTACTTTTAGTATCTTGTTCTGTACCTACCAGAGAACAATTATACCAATTTTCAAAACTTCCCGAATTATTTCCTCAGATTTGTCTAATTTGACTGGGGTAATATTTCAGTTCCGCCCGTGAAATATCTTGGAAATTTGTAAATGGGAACTACGTTTCTCTTGGAATTCAAACGGAAAAAGAGTAAGTCAATTTTTTACCAATCGTAAATGTATTGTATTCCGCCACTATCAAATATGAACTTGACGATTTGAAAATCGAAAACGCAAAATTTAAAAAGCGAACTCTTTGCAATCCAAAATATGATGAAGGCATTAAAACGGCAGTTAAAAAATTTTGAAAATAGCGTTAATGCCATTCAAAAATTCACAAGAGTTTTTATGGAGAAAAAAGAATAACACTTTAGTTCGAATTTCAACTTATCGGTTTTAATGCGTAGTTCAATTTATGATACTTTAATTCAAACTGGATGGATCATTAATTCAAATTGATATTTTGAAATAAGACAAAATTTGTACGCATCGATGACGAAACGATAGTTGCGAATAACAAAATTTGCGAGAACATCGCTAAAACAAACTTACAAACTAGAACTTAACGAAAACTTAAAACTATGGCTACAAACTAACAATTCAAAACTTAATCCTACAAATTCAATTCACTTATATTTACTGATTATAATAATAAAATACAAAATACATATTAAATATATACTAACTAACGACTAATAAACTTCAAAATCTGAACAAGATAAATACTTTCAATCTAACTAAATACTGCCCCCGTTGAAAGGCTACTCATTCTTCAACCATCAAATGTCAGGGGCGCCAACTTGTGAATGGCACGACGAAAGATTCCACTAGCGGTTTTGATGTCGACGACCCTGACCTTGCCGTCCTGCCCTTCGACGACGGCCACGATGCGGCCTAGTATCCACTGCTGAGGCAGCATGTTGTCTTCTGCGACTACCACCATCTGACCCACCACGATGTTGGGTTGGTCGGTGGTCCACTTGTGACGAACCTGCAGTCCCAGGATGTAGTGTCGGGAGCATTGCTGCCGAAATTTGCGCTTGAGCAACTAGACATGTTGCCATCTGCGCAAGCAACGCATTTTGTCTGGCGCTGGCAACGTCTCGACCGGTAGCGCCTTCAATGTTGCCCCTATTAGTAGATGCGCTAGAGTTAACGCATCTCCGTCGTTGGGGTCTTGACTGAGGGGCATCAATGATCTGGAGTTGAGCGCCGCCTCTACGCCGATGAGTACCGTCGCCGGCTCTTCCGCAGTTAAGAGCGCTCCGTTCGTTGGAGTAGGCTCTTGACAGTTTTCACACGTGCCTCTCATAGTCCTCCGAAGTGAGGAGCCTTGGACGGTATGAAGACAAACTCGCACCCGTTTGTTGATGCGTGGCTCACGATGTCTTCCTTCTCGTTCTCGAATTTCCGCCGGAACTCCTTCATTGCCGCGTCTACGCCGACAAAGTTGGTGGCGTTGTCGCAATCGATAGTCTTCGGTATTCCGCGGCGTCCCCTGAACCTTTTGAGGGCGTAAAGAAAAGAATCAGTACTCCAATCGCTAACCATTTCTAAATGAACCGCTTTCGCGGCAAAACAAAAAAAATAGCGACATAACTCTTATATGGCGATCTTCCACGAATTCGAAGTGTGGTAGAAATTTTACCACAAAAAACACGCATACAATCGTCAGGCAGATTTCCCATAATTTGCGATATCAATCGTGGCTTATATTTAAAACAATGTACGCAGCTGCGCACAGTTTTACGATAAACTTCTTGGGCGTTGACCGACCATACACGTTCCCTAAGAAGAGCCACAAGAGCTAACGGTCCCGCATGGAAATTTTTCACGTGCAGATACTTTATATAGGCTGTTATAAAGTTGGAGTTTTTTGACAGACACAGCGGAAACTTGGCATCATTCGCAATAGGAACATTCATTAATCTACCGCCAACTCTAATCAACGAAAACGATGTCGAATTTTCAGTAAATTCGTGTAAAAATGGATTTAATTTTTGCAGAGTTGGCGGGAGTGCGATTTGTTTTTTCAGCTTTCGAATTTCATCACCATTCATTAGATTGAATAATTTCGACGTTTTTTAAAAACGATAATTTCATTTCTTTTGCAGTTGGAATCAGTTCAACGTACTGAGAATCCTTCCTACATTTTTTAATGAAACGAAGAATGTATAAAAAAAAAGGAACCAATTTTAAAAGTGATGAAAATTTATTAATAAACTGCAGTAGGCGCCGTGCGATAAAGCCATAGGCAATAAAGCCATATGGCTTTACATCTCAATTTTTTGAGAAATAACGCCATATGGCCTTATTTCTAAAGCTATTGAGAAATAAAGCCATTATGGCATTATTTCTCAATTGCAAATTTTTGTTATTTCAGTTTTCTAAAAATTGACTGAGTACGCGTTCCACGCCGCCAACCCAAAGGAAACTTGGCATAAATCTAGAATACGGGCCGGAGCCGGAAAAAGAAAAATTGCATAATATAGGAAAAAATGAGAGAGAAAAAAACATATTATCCATTTTTGTCGCTCAGGCCCCGTTTAGCCTAGACCTATTTTTTGATCCCAGGTAAGTGCAAATTTAATATGGTATTCAAACGAGAGGTACTGCCTCTATGATGAAGAGTATGCAATTACTTAAGTAATAGGTTTATCCTGAGACCACCAGGATCAAAATTGTACAACTAGGTCAATATACAAAAAAAAAAAAAAACGCCACCATGAATGCAGAAATTGATTTAATGCCTTTGCCGGCCACGCAAAAAGAACTTTAATGTAGAATTATTGAAGGATACTGAAATACTATTCCGAAGTAGCTTAACCGGTGTTGCGTGCCGTCCAAGGGTTATGATCCTAGTCCCGGCCAAAGGCCGGCCACGCAAAAAGAACTTTAATGCAGAATTACTGAAGGATACCGAAATACTATTCCGAAGCC
>JAWNPW010000398.1:0-16843 GCA_035078745.1 Diastata ussurica
TTGTTCCAATTTAATGGAAAAAACTGTCTACTTCAGACATTTTTCTACAAATCTTTTCAGTTATTGTTGGTGTAAATTCATTGTTCTATTACAATTTTCATATATGATTATCAGTATCAAGATATATGTATATTTCTTACAAGATTTCGCTTGGGCTGCTGCTTCGTATGCTGTTGGAGAATAACTTGCCTTTGTGCTAAATTGATAGACAGCAGATCTGTCTAACTGACTTTATGCAACAATGAAAAATGTAGAGCAGACAGGTGTGCGTGCTAATATCTCTCACACTGCGTCGCACAATCATTGCAGTTTTTTATCTAACTGCAAACACTTGGCGTTTGGCGTCTTCTCAAATTTTTCTTGAATCTTATAAATATTTTTATAAATTTTAAAGTTGTGAGAATATATATATTATTTGGTGAAAAATATCTTCAGTTCATCGTCAGCGTGTTAGTTATTGTCATCCAAGTGTTTTTCATATCTTCAAATGTCCAAAATAGATCATCCTTCTGAAGCTTACCGAGAAAGTTATTCCGAAACAAATCAGCGCGAGTATCTTTTAAAAAAACATTCACTAGGTCTTGAAAAAGTAATTTTTCAGTGTTCCACTATATATTTAATGCTTGCATATTAACTTTATTGTCCTCCACTTTCAGAATTCTTCAGATCGAAGTGATTAAACATATCTGAATCCCGCCAACGTACCAGATTTGCATAGAAATGTTAGATATGAATATATGATAACGAATAAATTTCGACCAGATAGTTTCAAAAATAACTCAGTGTAAATTTAGAATTGACTAGCTTAGGGTGGCGGCCCAAAAAGGCACACACATACCAGTTATGGTCCATAGTGATAACACACCATCTCGGCTATCGAGTCCCATAGATATTATTTTTGTTATAAGTTGTTTATTTTTTTTTTTCTAAGTTAAATGATTCAGTTCTTTGAGATAGTCCATTTTAAACTAGGTATCAAAATTCATCTGAAGTGCCCCGAATCTGCATCTATAAAATGATGGGTGGTGAAATAGTTTGTGCTCCACTCTCTCCGGATCATCCTCATTGCAACATCTACAGTTGTTGTGGCTAATGAGACCCAACGTTTGGCAACCAGTAATCCTGTGCGGATTCCCTCTATTGTTCCACAGATATTCTTTTGCGCAGACATAATATAACCCGTGCAAAAGGAAGGAAACTTTGACCCCTCCTTAAATAATACTCAGACGTAAAATTCCAACAAGCCGATACACGTAAATTTTTTTTTCTTTTTTTTGGGTTCCTCTATCAGAATCCGGTAGCGGAACCTTGCTATATTGGAAAAAATTTGGTTTTGCGGTACAGTGTTATTTTTAAAATCTCAGTACTATTTTAATATCTGACAAATTTTTCTTAGTCTAATCTACACTAAAAAAGTTCTTTTCAAGAACACTTGATAGGATCGATATAAGTTAAGCGATTTTGACTGTTAGAACTTAAAATCCTTGTGCCTTCTTCATCGAATTCTAGTTTAGTTGTAAAACAAACAATATTTCACATATGAGCAGTTACCATTGCTGTGGCGTTTTCAGTCCTTCATAGACAAATGGATTTAGTTCGTGAATGAAAATAGAAATACGCTTAAGTTCAATTGCTATCGTAAATTTTAGTGTAATTAATTAAAACAATTGTAGACTAGTTTATTACTTCCGCAATACAAAAAAAGAAATAAAAAATACGACAATAAAAGGAGAGAACGAAATGCAAAGCATTGTGTAGTTCAAATATGGCAAACAAATCAATTTCATTCGTAAAGATACAAAGATACTTTTCTATACAATCGACCTGAAGTAAATAAAAACAAATTACAGTCGAAAAAGGTAAACTTGCATTTTTTTTAGGTTTATTTATATTTCATAGACCAACACAAACAATTTCTTGTACAGGGGTTTCCAATAGGGACATAACAATTTAGTTATTTGGAGAGCACATATTCATAAACACGTTTCATAATGTATCAAAATCAAAAAGTATGTCAAGGTCAATGTTTTCAACCATCTCTGAATGCAATATGTACTGTACCTGGTAGCAATTTCTGGACAATAACTCAATTATTTTATATTATATTTATATATAAATTTTGTATGTCCCTATTGGGAAAACCCTGTATAGTTGTACGTTACCTTTATACTGGTCTACGTACTATTTATTTATCGTCTACAACGCATGTGAGTTTTGTTTGCACATTTGTGCAATACTTAAATGTCACTTTATATCTGACCCAATAATCTGACAACTTAATTGCAATTGCTTTGTAAAATATTTCCATTTTATTCGGTGTATTTAATAGACTTGAAAATGGTTTATTTTAGTTTCTTTTCATTTTTCCTTTTTATGTTTCCATTACCATTTCTATCTTTAAGTTTGTACTTTGTGGCAATGAGAAGCAATTGAAAATGTAAAATGAAGTTGTCTAACGCTATTTTTTTTTTTTTTGTTTCCTTCTTCGGAATGACTAAAGGCGTAATGTGAAAATGAGTTTGTCTTCGATGAACAGGTTTCTTCAAGTGCTGAAATAATAATTTATAATTGAGGTTAAAGGTGTTCGAAACAAATACAAGGCTTTCGTTAGTGGTCGACAATGTTAGATATCGAAAAAATTCATGATACAATTTTTCATACAAACATTGGAAAGAAAAGGTGTGATTATCGTTCAGCATAGTTTCGTCTGCTTCAGAAAAAATATTATCAACTTTTAAAAAAATAAATGTAAATGAAACTTCTGATTCAGAGAAAAAACTTTCAATCTATCAAAAAATCAATATTTTGGCAATCTCTTTGTCCGTTTTTTATACCATTCAACAGGTTGAATAGTATATTAACTTTGAGCAGATTTTTGTAACGCATAGAAGGAAACGTTGGAGACCCCACAAAGTATATATATTCGTGATCAGCATCACCGTAAAAATCCATTGAGCCATGTCCGTCTGTTGCTACGCTAACTAGTCCCACAGTTTTAGAGCTATCGTGATGAAATTTTGAGTTAGAGATTTCTAGTTAATGGGGTAAGTGGTTAATATCACACATATGTTGAATGGTATAGAAGCTTCGGTGCATGCCGAAGATACTATTGCTTCTTTACTGTTTTTTTTTTTTTTTGTTCGCGGATTGTTTGTATTTTAAAATTCTTTTCATTACGTTAGCCGTTCATACGCGTAATTTTCTATTTTCGTGTCGGCGGTGGCGATCATGTAAATTTTGTTGCTTGACGTTTATCGTCTTCTGGCCGTCCTTTACTCAATGTCGAAAAAGTGGTCGGGAATTAGAAGCGATGAAAAGAAGAATTATTTGAAAACGGTAAATTTTATAGTCGTGTATTTTATTTTTTTCACATTTTTTATTAGTTCGAAAAAAAAATCTGTTACAGAAGAAATATTTTCCAACTGTTGAAAATCGTAAATTTGTTTGTTGTGAGTCTTATTTTTTTTTTTTATTTGTTTTTTTTTCAGTTTGATAAAAAATTTCCATTACAGAGAGAGACTACTCTACTGGTTTGAGAAATTTGATTATAAAGTTTTTGCTCTAATGGAATTTCCTCCGTGTATAATTCAAGAAATAAACGTGTATAATTCAAAAACTGTTTAAGGGATCTATGATAACTTCAATTACAATTAACATTCGAACGAAAGAGCAAATAAAATTTCACAAAACCATCATAACGCAAACCATTGACCGGCTATGGCATGAAGGCTTAGCCTTTATAATCAATAAATTCTTTCCGGTGTACTTGTTGTTAGACTCCAGGAAGTCTTCATCCCATAAGCAGTTGAAACCAAGTATATAGGGCAGTATTTGTAGACAGACGCATTATCTGTAAATCACACATTTTATGAAAAATATAAATCACTTGGCCTTGGAAGTTTTATTGATTGATTGATCAAAGTTTACTCTTAGAAATCATCACAATAATTTTTATAAATTTAAAATACAATGAGCTAACCTTGATGTGTTAAATATTACGAGAAGTTTACACAACTTCACATAATTAAAGAAACGAATACACCATTTAACAAATATGGAATTTCATCAAAAGATTAGACATTCATTTTATCACATATCATGCGTTAAACATCCTTCCACAACACATAACTTTAATGCAATTGAATTTCAACAGTCGAAAAATATCTAGACAGCTATCATAACATCATCATAACATATCACATATCTTATCATATTTATGCTGCTTTTTCATTTTCGAATGAAATTTATTTTTAATTTTATACTTGGTGAATCGAAAAGTAAAAAAACGTCAGCTATAAAAAATCTTGTGAATGTATTTCTTACACGTTCCAATTGTTTGAATGTGGATAACAATATAAACGATTCAGAGAACGCAATTTATATTGCAATAAAGAAACCAATATGATGATGTGCTCCAATATAATGTTTTCACATTATCAGTTTAACGAATTCACATTGAATTTGTACTTTTGGCGGAAGTATTGTAGTTCGACCATAAAATACTTATAAGCTATTATTTCCGCTTTATTAAAACGCTTATATTTTTGGTTTTATCTTAATCATTTTAATTCGTACTTAAATTCTTATAACACATTATTATTTGCTTATTACGAAACAGTTTTGATGGCATTATTGGTTATTTTTCTTTTAATAAATCGTAAAGTATTTTTGATATATTTTCGAAGTAATTTTTCTTTGTTTTATGAAGTAATTTCAAGATAAAGTTATTATGAATGCATAAAAAATCCATTGGAATGGAATAAGACGCTCATGATATTTGAAATCGAATCGCTATTCCAAATACAAATATTTAAACGTATTTAATATCGATTAAATTTCAACGTTCTTCCAAATAAAAATGTTTAATGGATACGTGAACTGCTAAATTTTTTGGTTATAAATATATGAAGATATATACTAAATTGGTTTTTGAGCGTCGAAAGAACACACATATAGATTTATGAGGCTGAATGATGAACGGGTTTCTGTAGAAACCGATAACCACGCCAGAGCACTTATTTATAACAAAGGGTGGGACACCAGCTTTCGACTATTGAGGGACAACATCTATCCGCCATCACCGAAGAAAAGTATTCATTGAAAGAATAATACAATCACCAACCACCCCTCGCTTTATATATAATTTTTCATGGCTCTTAGATCAAATTATCCGATCTTTAGCATCGAAGGCCGCCAGTTTTTTCATGAAAAAATTTTTCAATTTAAAAAAGTTCTCAATAAAATTAAGAATCTATTGGATGAATACATTCATTGCCATAACGAAACTATTCATTAAGCTATCACTGATTCATAAAAGTATGAATGAAGATACATTGAACAAATAAACGTAATGTTTGAACAAAATTTTATGAATTATTCATCGTAATAACGAGCTTTTTCATTGATCTATATACATTTTTGGTTCAGTGTACAGTGAATACTTTACTCTGTTCATATGATTCATAAGAACACAAGAACACGAGCGGTAGAAGATAGTTGCTGATGTAGCCTTCGTTACTTGATTGAATTTTTTAGTCGGCAATTTTTAAAAAAAACTCTATTTCTTTTTTGTAATCAGGGCTTCATATTTTCCCAGACTTAGCTGTTCTGATAGAGGTCTGACCTTCAATTTTACTCCATTTATAGCTTTTACTCTTGTTCTTTCCAAATTACTGAGTGCTTACATTATTTGAAAAATTGGCTGAATTTGTAGCTTTTAATCCTTTCGGTATTTGACAGAATAGTTTGAAATATTTTTGTTAAATCATGAAAAAACTTTTACTGGTTTTGCTTAATAAATTTTGTCCTATAGAACCAACGGAATCAACATTTGTGCAGTAATAATAAGTTTTCATTGCTTTAGCTGCCTTGCTGTATTCATTGACTAAACAACACTAGTTTCATTGCAATGGAGATTTTCCTTCTTCATTATTGTAGTGGTAGAGCACTACTGCAATATGAAAACGGCAAGTCAATATTTCAAATTTGAATCCGCATCCGGTTTTTTGATTTCTCCAAAGCAATTGATGGTGTTTACACAATACACTGGCACGATTTGTCAAGTGGTAAGCATACGAATATCGGCTGCTAGGATACTAAATACGTATGAATCGCAGATTCAATGAACCAAGCAACGAAACCATGAATTTAAGTAAATTTTTCATTTTGCAGTTATTGCTGCTAGTCACCAATTTGAAAAGATTTGTTTGATTGGATGTCACTACTGGCAATTGCCAGTCAGCCGTTCCGATTGTGTGCTCTTTACGTAGCTACGCAACCTCAGAGCAAATACGACTGCATTCTCGCCTGACTGCGCTTTTATCTATTCTTGTGTGAAAATATCAAGTTATTTGCTTTTTTTGAAAATATCAAACAATTTACCTTCGTAACCAAAAATCGAGTTGTGAAATGGAAATGAATAAGTTAACGATATTCAGTAAAAAAAGAAAAGATATTTTCTCCACACTGTAATTTGTAATATGATGATTCTTTTTATCTTTGGGACTTCATAACGAAATTTGCAAAAAAAGGTGCTGTCACAATGTATTCAACTTTCTGGATGGCCAGTGCTGGAGCTGTCATTATTCTGCCAATACTGGTTATCAAGATGCGGATGGTCTTAACTCTCTGGTGGTCCACCAGGCTACAACCACATATCGGTAACATTGTAAATTGAAGAGTTTTAGGAATTTATGAATATTTCTTTCTCTTTTTAGCAAGGTTTGTTTATTAGTGTCGTACTTGTTTCTGGTTGCCTTATATGTTCTTATATACTGTTATTATCAAAAGAACATTGTTGTTTAGCCGATCAAGTGAATGAACTGAGGTAAAACCGAGATTCGTAGATGCCCAGTAGTCAATTTCATGAGTAAAAAGTTCTACTCAGAGCCATTTCTAGCAGAAAGCAAGTCTTGAGCGTTCCATTCCTTCCACCCTTTCTTTTTAATAGAAAATAGACCAGTTGGCAAGGGCTTCTTTCTTTTATATGGGAGAGATTATTATAAAACATTTTTTTACAGCTAATTGAAAGGCCTAAGAAAAATCGAAAAAATTGACTCATACTATTACGGTTTTTTTAGAACGCTTCGTAGAAGGTGTTTACCTATCGCCCATCTCTAGGAATGAGTGTTTGAGATGGTCCATTCCAGAAGGACTAACGATAATGTATTCAGGAAGGCATTGTAGGAACGATTTGAAATACTCATTGATTGTAGTACAACTCGAGAAATACAAGTCCGAGGGGGTTCCACAGAGAATGCAAGAACATCGATTTAACTTTTCTTGAGATATTCTGTTGAGCTTTTCTCATGATCTATTACTGCCTTTCCAATAATGTTATGAAATTTATCATTACTATAATTCAGTACATTCATCAGATCTGTTCGTAAAATTACTATTTTTCATCTGTTATCTACTTTAGTTTCAAAATGTTAACTTCAATTGTGAGTTATGACATCGACATCAACATCTTCTCTCCTCACTACTAATTTTGAATCTTTGGTATTAAGCAAGCATAAAAAAAAACCCCAAATAATTCATTTTATTTTTTACAGCCATATCAGAGTTCAGTTTCTTTGAAGTGTATAGAGACTGAAATGTTATTCAAGCTGCTTACAGTTGTTCATCTTATCATTAACACCATCTCTCACCAACAGTGAAAGCAACGAACAAAATCATCGTCGACGCCAGCTGAGCTTATCAGAAATTCACAAAATTTTCCGTAACTGGTGGCAAATTTTTGCAAATAACTTTCAAAATTCGTTGAGTTCAACTTGAAAGGAATAAAGAAGCGAACGAACGAATGGATGGATGAATGCATGGACGGCTGGATGTTGTCTGGAATTAGTGCGATTCGTTGAAGTCTCACGCAAATCTTCTTTATTTTTAATAAAACGTATTTTTTTTTTTTTTGTTTTCGTGTTATAGTAGCAGACAGTTGCTGAAACTCGCTGCAAACAGTTCTGATGTTCTATACAACAATTTTGTTATACTTTAAAAGTTCATTAAAAATGCAAATACAAACTGGATAAACAAAATTGTTTCTTAAAAAGATGATTTCGCATTTTACTTCTTTTATGTCGTAAGATTTTAATATTGTAATATACAAAAAATATTTAAAATCATATTGGCCAATTTTTGCTGAGCACTTAAAAAAAAAAAAGCTTTTGTCATTATGACGGAAAATTTGTCAAAATAAGATTTGAAAATAAAATTGGTACGAAAATTCTATATCAGAAATTAAATCAAGCTAATGCTTGATTACTCTCTGCGACAAAAAACAACTTTTTTCGTTACCCATGAAAAAATCGATATTTACGTGAAATTAGAGTTCATATATAGTAAAACTGCATACTCAGTTTTTTATTTTCTGATCGCGTCTCCATTTTAAAGGACTTTGAAGTTTAAAAGGAATTAAATTTTTGAAAAATTTATTTAATTACTTATATTCATTGTATGGTAACAATATGGGCATCAAATGAAAGAAGAGAGTCCCTATTTTTTGAAAATAATTTTTGTTTTGATATATCTGAACAAAAGAATATCAATATTGCCCTTGCAAAAGTTCATCCTTCAATATCTTTGAAGATTTCCAGTAAATTGATATTGAAGGATGAACTATAATAAGTTCAAAAGAAAAGAAAACACTAACCAAAAAGTAAAACACATCATTAATAATCGAACGTATAACTCTTCCGAAATCAAGGAAGCATACTGAACTGTAGTCCATCGCTCTGTTTGAAGGGAACCAATTAATGTAAGACTCTCGCCGCTCCTGCAACTAGTACATATGAGTGGCTGCTATACTATTAAACATTAGATAAAGTTATTCAGATTTTTTTAAATGTATTAAATTTTCAAAACTCACATGATATAAGCCATGAACGAGACCATAGTTACAGTTTTACGCCTTAATCGGTAAGCTTGTGTCACTTTTCGTACGCTAGTGGTTATTATGAATTTTGAAAACAATTTTTTTATTATTTTTACCAAAAAGGCCATTTTGTTGGCAACAATGCATTGGCATAAACAACAAATACCAACAAGCAACACCAAAAACTATAACGACACAAAGAACAATTGCAACAACAGAATAACAGCAGCAAGGCAAAACGAGATGTCAACTGAAAAAACAATGCAATGGATAAAAAGTTTATGAGTTATTCCACAACAAACAATACCGACAAATAATATATTTTATTGTTTTTGTTATTTCACACATTTTGTTTAACATTTTTGTAATATTTATACATATTTTTTATTTTTGTTTTCAGACTTAAAAGCGCGCTGATTACAATGTTCCACACGCAGCAGCAACAGCAGCAAGGACGCCGCAAAGGATCGAGTGTTGAAATGTTACGTTATTGAAAGAACTTCACACAGCCTTTCAATTCAGAAAATTTTTGGTGCTGTTGGTAGAACGTGGCGAATAGGCATTTGTACGTCGTTCTGTATGGCATTGGCGATGAATCGAATAAAGGAATTCTGTTTTTAATCGACAACAACGTCCTTACAGCGTTATCCTGGCATGAATATTTAAGTAAATAAAAGTAAAATAATACATTCAGATAGTCACACGAACGGATGGGCGTACAAACTAAAAGAAAATAATGCGTGAAAAAAATTCAAAACAATTCTTTTTGCATATTTGTCGTTCGGTTTTGTATTACGTGATCAGCAACAGAAATAAATTGTCAACGCATTTCGAACTTTTGGGAAAGTTACAGAAACGTAAAATCTATTTCTTTGAAGCATTATTTATTTTTTAAAAGCACAGTACAGATTGTGGCATTTTACTGTGTTGCAGATAGTGATTTTCGACGTAGACTACACATAGTCGGGCCTACACCATTGTCGACGTCCCGTCAAGAAATTGTCGACAATTTTAACTTAGCGACACTGAATTGATAACGCATCGACAATAGTACAAGCACTTAATCGCAACTAACAACTCTTTAAACAACTTATTCGGACAAGAACGACATTCACGACACAATAAACGGCATTGACGACACAATTGTCGACGCTACAGAGTAAACAATTGAGTAGACAATTGATTATATGAACAACTTTGTATGATCAACGACACAAGTGCCGACTTTTCAAAATTGAACACTAATCAGTCATGAAGTTTTTCAACATTTATGTGATTCGTGTTTGTTGTATCTTTTCATAGATTCTGTAAAAAATATAATATTCGCAAAAAATTTAACTCATGTGAAAACGAACGTTGAATTCTAATTAAATTAAGAAATTAGTAAAGTACAATCAACCAAAAAGGTACATAGTATCAATGAAAGAATACTTTGTTCCAATGAATAAATCATAAAATTTGTTCTAAACATTGCGTTCATTGATTCAATGTATCTTCATTCATACTTTTATGAACACTTCATAGCTAATCAATTGGAGTCCTCGCATGAATTAATGTGAATACAATCACGAATGCATTTACATATAGACAATGAATTGCTCTTAAAACTATCACATTTTGCAATGAATTTATCAATTGCACCAATGAATAATTCATTAAATTCAATGAATTCGAGTGTATGAATCAGATTCATTGACATTAGGTGCACTTTTTGCTACAGTGTATTCGAAATATTTCTATTGCCCTGAATTAAAAGATTTTATTAAGAATGAAATTTTTTCAAATTGAAAATATTTTCTGTCAACAAATTGAAAAATGCCGACAACTACATACATTACTGAATATATATATATAAATATATATATTTAACTGCCATCTGCATATGTAGAATAACCTCTTCAGAGACTGCATTTGCGAATTGTACTTCAGACTGGGTATTGTTGATGCTTTTGAATTTTTGAGCTCCGGAGCTGCTCACTTTTCGTTCCGCTGTGTGCGACATCCGTTCTGAAGGCATCTCGACTGCCAGCAACAACATCCTTGCACATATATGCAGCGCTTCAACTGTGCTTCTTTAATTTTTTATAATGAACCAATCAAATATATACATATGCTGCACAGAAAAACCCCTGCATTCAAGAATGAAATGTTGTTTATATTTCGTTTTTTGTGGCTTTGTTATAAAAGTTTTAAAATTAAATAGACAAAAACAATATGACTAAAATTTTTTTTTAAATCTGTTTCAAATTTCATATTAAAATATTTTTGCAAACTTTAAAACTAATGAAAAAAGTTGAACGGCTAAGTTGAACGTAATAAGTTAATGAGAGCAAACTTTTTTATTAGCAAAAGTCGCTTAAGGGCGCTTTACACGAACTAAGTTGGTCCAACAAGATTGCAATTTTGTGAACGTTTTATTGTTTTAAGTATAAGCAAGTAATAATCACAATAAAAAAGTGTTGCTTGCTTGGTTGAGAACACTTATATCTAAAATTTCCATACCGATACTTCAAACATTTTATAAGATAAAAAAAGAGATCGATAGAAAGTAATAGTGATGTGACTATCATGAGCGCTCTTTCGTTGTGCTGTACTTCTAAGATAATCTTGCAATATTCATGTCAAAAGAATCGCCACGAATAAGTCTCCAGCTTACAGCAACCGCCAGTCTATAGCAGATGCCCACTTTAAGCATTCAAAGCTTATAGGTTTATTTCATGGAAGGTCCATCTCAGAAATAAAAATAAGGGGTATTTTTTTTTGAAAGTTTTTATTTTCGAAATGCTTACACTGAAATTTAATTTTCAGTTAAGAACGTTGGTGTTTTTGGTGTATTTGTCAATCAATTAAAAATTCAGAAAAATATTCTGCTTGGTGTGTCTTAATAAGACTAAATATCACTGTCGCTGGAGTCCAGAAAAGATTTGATCTTATTTTGGGGTTGGGTTTATCTGGATGGCAATTCGTGAGGCTCTCTATAAAACTAACTGTAAAAGTGTTTAATGTGGATCTAAATTAATGAATTAATTTCATCCAGGGTACACTATAATTGATGACAATATTAAAGTAAAATGTACAAAAGGATGTAGTAATAAATGCTCGTCCACCAGCTTACTGATGTTGAGGTCTCCAGTGTTATTATGTATCATTATGTATCTCCAAAGTAGATAAACAGCACAGAATATATAAATGATTAAATAAAAATCTTCTTATACATAAAAATATGGTAGACATATTTATTGAAATTAAGACCACAACAACAAATTTGAAACAAAAAATGTGAAATAATGAAGAAAAAGATACTTTCGAAAGGAAAAGTCGTCATTTGACCGCAGGCGATTTATTCTTTAGTTGTTCTTATTATCCACAATAACCGAATTACACATATTGCTAACAAGTAAAAAGTTTCATTAATTTCATAACAAATCCAGAAAGAAAGTTAAAGTCGGTTAGGGCCGACTACTTTATGCCTTTCACCTTCGACGTTTGTATCCGAAAAATAAATTTTAAGTCAACTTCTCCAGCTGAAAAATTTTGTAAAAGTTCGTTGCTCAACTCATTTGAGCCGACAAATATTCATTTAAAATGTCGCCCAGTTTTGGTCACAATACTAATCACTCACAATTAGTGGCATAAAAGCGCCAAATTTCATGAAAAAATATTGTCCTTTCCAGATTTTATAGTAAGAAAAGTATTTTGAAACACTTTTCCGAAAAAATGGTCCGATCTAAAGCCGTTTCAAAGTTGCAGACGTATATACAGAGTCTGAGTACCTAATGTGATTCGATTATCACAATTTTTACGGACAGACGGACGGAGGGACGAACGGATATGGCAAGATCGATTTCGTTCGATACTGATCAAGAATATAAATACTTTATAGGTTCTCCGGTCACTCTTTCTGGGTGTTACAAACAGATACACAAACTTAATATACCCACGATAAAAGATATAAAAAGACAAACAACTCGGATTTCATGTCGTCGCCAACTTGGATTTCCTCATTATCTTTTAGTTTGTATTTAAAAGATAATGATGCTTTTGGAAATATTATTTGCCGCAGGACAAAATTTGTGTGCGTTGTTTTCAATAAAAAATAAAAAGTATCTATAACTTACATATAAATCTTATCATATTTCATATAAATTAAATGTATTTCGTAAAAATAGGCTTCGAGCTGTTGAGAAGGAATATCTTTTCTGATATTATCTTTTCATTATAATTTTAGTTACGATGAATAAAAAGATTCCTAATGCCAATGAATCTCGTTCATATAACCGAATTCATTGAATATACTTTAATACGAAAAGCAAGAAAGCAACCGCATATGCTTTCAACATGATAAGTCTTACAATTCTCAATTGTTTTTTCGTCAATTGCTTATAATAAATGTGTTATATTCGCTGACTGAACATGAAAATCTGTTTTGATTAAGTATATAATGTAATGGATGAAATGGAAAAATTTTATTCACAACAAAGGGTAGGTAAACTGCTTTTCCGCTCATATGAAACGAAGAATTAATTCTCATATCAACTTCGAAAGCGAAATGTAGTCATGCCCGTTTGTCAGTTTGTCAGTTTTCAACTATATTTTAATTTATGAAGATGTCTGCAGTCAAGTTCTGTAATAATTTTTATGAGATTCTATGAATTTGGGCCGGATTGGAGGAGGCATCCTCCATAATAGTGATTATTTAATCTTATTTATAAGTACAGCTGAACTTTATATTACTATCATCTATAGTTATAGAAAAATAGACTGGGTTCGGACTTTCTATACAAATTGTAATTAAGAACCCACTTCAACTCCAGAAACGAAAGTTATTGTATTTCAATGAATGATGTTGGCCTCCAATAATTTCTCTTGAATTTGTTTCGGTTACATTGTTCAATTTTTTTTTTGCTTTTTCATTCCTTGAAGTACAATATTTTTCACTTATTCTTATTTCTTAAAGGTTTTCTCAGCACTTTTTTCTGTCCTTTTTGTTTTATAAATTCATACTTATATGTATGATTTCTATACATTTTTCCTTTCATGCTCCTCATAGCTTTCAATGCAGTTTTCTATGGTTTTATATTTTATTTCGTTTTCATTGTCGAAGTGCATATTCATTGTGGTCTTTTCATTCAACTTTTGGTTACTACTGGTAAAGTTGTCTACAATCAAAGTTTCCGGTTCCATTTCAGCTGCTTTTCTTTAGTTTTTGAAGAGAATTTTTTGTATATAAATGGCTCTGCCTGTGTCTAATAAAATCTTATTATTATGATTTCCTCAAAGTACAAAACTTTATTAAAAATTTTTAATCAAAAATCGACTTTCAATATGACTATATTTGTTAAATTCAATTTGGAAATTAACTTAAATTTATTGAACAAAAGAAACAATTCCAAATCAACAAGCTACACTAAGTAACTTCTATCTAATTATGTAAAAATTAATCGGAAGTATTAATTGAGTAATAAAACCCAAAAGATTATTGTTCAGGAGCATGAATAAGACCTCCCAAGATGTGAAGGAAAGCGTTATTTTATATATATACTTATGAGTTCCTGTCTTTCTTTTTGTAGAACTATGATACCTACATGGTAAACCCTTCCTAAACAAAATTCCATATGGAACGAAACTTCTATTATCAATGTGGTACCACAATGGGCCTATCAATGTCGAAGTGAGCTAAACCGTAAACCAGCGATCACACGAAACCTAATGTAACCTATATTTTCTTTTAAAATGTGTTTTGCATCCATTCCAGTTGTTATTGCAAAAATTTATCTATATTGTTGTCTTTCAATTTTTTTCCTTTTTAGCTTCGTCTAAATCTGTTTCATTGTTCTTATCAACATTTGTTCTGGTCGTCTGAAAACTGCAAGGAACAAATAATAGTCAGATGAAAGTAATTAGACTTTTTGAGAAGCACCTCACTCTTCATTCATTCCTATCAGTTTGCTAACCCAGTCGGGTATACAAAAGGCCGAGTAGTGTATATTTGTCTACTTTTCGTAATTGTTGGTCAACAAATTCATATCAGCAGTGTAATTATAAACTAGGATAACTTCTGTTGGCTAGACGAATAAGTTTTTCGACTGCGAAAGTAATCAATTTTATTTGTCAAGCGTTTTTTTTTTATGTGGATGAGTTGTAAATCACTCACGTTTGTTGCTGCGTTAAGTTCACTTTATTTTAATCAATAAAATGTTGATGAATATCTAGTAAAAGTTTATACAGTATGGAAACTTTCAACTCATTTACTAGTCAATGGAAATCGCAAAGCAAAAGATAGTCAGACTACCATGAATAGTTAGTTTATTTAGATTATTCTGAATAACAATTTATATACTTTATGGAGTCTCAGACTTTTGCTTCTACGCTTTACAAACTTCTGATTAATGTTAATATATTATTAAACTATTAAACTGTATAAAAAAGAGTCAAGCGACAAGTAGTTTTTTCTTCTTATCAAAACGAACTGCAGTCTGTATACTAAGGCAGACTACTTTTAAGTGTTTTCAACCTGCATTAGCCTGGACACGCAGAGAAATAACGCTTAGTGAAAAAGAGAATGAACTATTTGAATGTGAAACATTTCATATTAACTATTTTTAAACCGTTAATATATACAAATGAAATGTAAATAAAGTGTGGCATATTTATTGGCGCAAGTGTTTTACTCTTTGCCGCACATGTTGCGTCTTATAATTCATAACCACTTTTTTTACTTTTTCGGGATAAAAGCCTAGACATAAGTTTTTGTTTTATCTTTAAAATTCTCAAATATAATTTACTCGACAGACAAAAATCACTTCGACTTACCGTATTTCTAATTCGTAATTTAGCTCTCAAGGTAATCGAATTCGTTATAATCAAAAATTTGATTCAGGTAAACACGTAAAATTTCAAAATTCATTTACATAAATTTATGCATGCGGCACACTATATTTCCCAACACATTGGTATTAAACATACGACTTCCTTCACTTTTGATTTTCGTCTATAGTTATTTATTTTCACAAAATACTATCAAATGACGTGTGTAATTCGACACTTAAAAATTATTTAGGAAAATTATCATTTCGCTCACATATGCGTGTCTGCTCGGCATACAATTATCAAGATCACATTTGCATTGATTGTTTTAGTGCACGATATCTTCTTTCAGTTCTTTCCTTTCAGTACTAATTTCAATCAAAACAAAATTTCAATAAATTCGTAATTTCGTATATTACATTTCATTAATGTTTGGCACGTGGATTTCGGCAACTGAGTGAACTCACTCCAACCTGTCTACCTCAAACCTAACTGCCCTTCGGCCAGCATGCCAACATGAAAATGTATCCTTGCTAATATAAATATCTTTTGTACATTATGCGCCGCTTAAAAATAATTAGAACATATCATGTTATATTCGAAATACACGTACGGATGAGACTTATATGTATGTACATATATTTATATATGAAGTTTGAATTCTTGTTATTTTTGGTGGTTAGTGCTTACTTCGAATAGAATGCTAGACTTTGTTTTTTCAGGCAAAAAGTGAAGCTTTAATTATGATAGAGATTTAAACTATAGAAATATTAGAACAATGAATGTCCTGCACTACAAGTATCTCATTATAAATATCTCGACCATGACTTCGTTTTAAAGCTGAAAGGCATTTGAAGACTTCATAAACTTTCGGCTTTACTTAAAATATAAATTCAGATTTACAGGCTCCTTTAATTCAAAAGTTAAACTAAACGATGTAGTGTGTTATAGGACAACTTGAGAGTTGTCATACGAAAGAAGCCTTTCTCTAGGAAGTAATATTACAAGAATAGTAGAAGATTGGTTCAGCGCCTAAAGAATTTTTACTAGGCTTGAACATTCAATTTAAAATGGAACAGAAGGTCTTCGCGAATATTGGCAAACTACAAAATACTCCATCAAAGCGAATAAAGGAGTTTGCACTCAAGAGGAAAGTCTTCATCC
>JAWNPW010000402.1:0-15094 GCA_035078745.1 Diastata ussurica
TTTAAACTGTTGCTTGATACTTTACTGACATTTTGCGTTTTGAGGTTATGTTCGTATACGCCGTAGTACAAAAATACAGACTTGTTCGTATTCGTAGCGCAACACAAGATCACGACGAATCGTAGGATATCTTTTATGAAGAGTTCTAAATCCCGCAACTATATTTGCAATTAACAATAGGTCGACTTTTAATAAATATGGCATGAAAAAATCTGCATTGCAGTCAATTTAGCCAACGCAGCACTGCAATTTAGTACCGAGAATTTCATTTTGCAAATGAATTAAAATTCAATTGCTAAAATGTACATAAAATCTTACGATCAGGGGTCCTGAGGATAAAGAAAAATAAAATATTGCCAGTTATTTGATTACCTTTTTGTGTATTGACTGCAAAATGAATGTAATTGAAAAAAAAAAAATATATATAATTTTTTTCACCAACCACCAAATTAATTTGGTTACTTTTTGACATTTGCATTCGGTTGTGAAATATTTTATGCAGCACTTGTCGCTATTTTACATACATACATATGTATATTATGACAGCTAAAGTCTTTATAGAGCACTAATCCGGTTTTTGTTTTGCTTTTACGATTCTACTACTGTGAGTGTGACGTAACAGAAAAAAAAGAAGAAAGCAAAAAAAAAAAAAAGAAAGGGAGAAAAAAAAAAAGCGAAAACCAAATACAGATAAAGTTGATTTTGGTTGCTGCTGCTGCTTTTGACGCAGTTTAAATTTATTTATTGTGTAAGTTCGTTTGTTTGGAAAACAACAATACGACCGCGGCACGTTGTGAACGCAGCGCATTCTCGATTCGTCGATGTCGAATGAATGTAACGTTCCGACTTGTTTTCGAATAAGATATATTAATTAATTATATCAGTTTTTGTTCACTTTCTTTATTTGTGTGTCTGAAAAAAAAAATAAGTTTTCTCCACATTTTTTCGGTCGGACCACAAAAAATAAACCTTCAAAAAATTCACTTTACTTGATATGTTCAAAAATAAAACAATATATCGCTGGATACGGAATAGACTAAATACGGGAACTGGTACAGGTTCTTGGTCAGCACCGAGAACAGTACAACCGAATACACCGAGCAATCGAAGCATACACGTTGAACATAGTCGTCGGGAAGTTTCTATTAAAGAAAAACTCATGTAATATTTTTATAATCAATGTGAATAGTTTGCCGTAGCTACATATTAAAAAAAAAAAAAAAAATTTATTTATTTTCTTTCCAGTTGTCATTCGAGTTCCAATCGAAAAATGTCGAGTGAGCCACAAACCGCACCACCAAAACATTCAAATCGTTTGGCCCAGTCCAAGTCACCGTATCTGCTGCAGCACGCACACAATCCAGTCGAATGGTATCCGTGGTGCGATGAAGCTATTCAACGTGCCAAACGTGAGAATAAATTGATATTTTTGTCTGTCGGTTACTCAACGTGCCACTGGTGTCATGTCATGGAACGCGAGTCGTTTGAAAATGATGAGGTCGCCGCCATAATGAATAAATACTTTATCAATATTAAAGTGGATCGTGAAGAACGTCCGGATATTGATAAGATTTATATGCAGGTGGTTTTAATGGTCAACGGCAGTGGTGGCTGGCCAATGAGCGTCTGGTTGACGCCTGATCTAACACCTGTAATGGCTGGTACATATTTTCCGCCGCAAAATCGGTAAGTCTGCTCCCGCCAACATTCTGTTGTCACATATTTTTTCGATTTCATCAACTTTAAAACGTTTCAGTTGGGGTATGCCTTCGTTTACAACGGCACTACAATCAATTGCTTCCAAGTGGGAGTTGAATAGAGATGGTCTTAGTAAAATGGGCCAAACGATTATCACAGAAATGCATAAAGTAATGGTTGATCAAACTGAAAAGTCTAATTTCGAACCCGGCAGTGCAGACGCTAAATTGCAGGAAGCATTGTCACTGTTCAATCATCGCTACGAACCAGAATACGGTGGTTTCGGTAATCATCCCAAGTTTCCGGAGGTCTCACGTTTGAATTTTCTCTTCCACGCATATATTGTGACCAAGAATGTCGATGTTTTGGAAAAAGCATTGCATACGCTCGAAAATATTGGACGTGGCGGCATAAACGATCATGTTTTTGGTGGTTTCTCGCGTTATGCCGTTGATAGTCATTGGCATGTGCCGCATTTCGAGAAAATGCTTTACGATCAGGGCCAATTGATGGCTGCTTATGCAAATGCTTATAAATTGACACGCAACGAGAAATTTCTCTCCCATGCGGATGGTATTTTTCGTTATTTAATGAAAGATCTAAGACATACCAGCGGTGGTTTTTATTCTGGCGAGGATGCAGACTCACTACCAACACACGAGGATACTGTCAAAGTAGAAGGCGCATTCTATGCTTGGGCATGGGCTGAAGTGGAAGAGACTATCAACGCCAACGCTAAACTGTATGGCGATTTAAGTGCTGAACGCGCTTTTGAGATATACGCACATTACTATGCTTTGCGCCCAAATGGCAATGTTCAACCCGCAGATGATCCGCATAAACATTTCGTAACTAAAAATATACTCATTGTACAAGAAAGTGATGAAGACATCTGCAAACATTTCAAAATCAGCGACGAAGAATTGCAATTGATTTTACGCGTAACCAATGAACTGCTGCATCAGATTCGTGAGCAGCGTCCAAGACCACATTTGGATACAAAGATTATATGTGCTTGGAACGGACTGACACTTTCCGGCTTGTCCAAACTAGCCAATTGTGGCAGCCCAAAGCGTAAGGAATATATGAAGGCTGCACAGCAATTAGTTGATTTCGCGCGCGCCAATTTATATGATGCTGATCGCAAATTACTGATACGTTCCTGTTATGGTGTCACTCTCGATGAGGAAAAATTAGCCACAGCTGAGTATGTTCAGTTTCATATGAGCAATTGTTTTCGAAAACAGCTTGAAAATCGTTAATAATCGTTTCATTGTAGGCAAGCACCTATCGATGGTTTCTTGGATGATTATGCATTCCTTATCAAGGGATTACTCGACTATTACAAAGCTTCACTCGACAGCAGCGTTCTACAATGGGCTAAAGAGCTGCAGGACATACAGAATGCTATATTTTGGGATAGCAGCAATGGCGCTTATTTTTATTCACAGGATAATGCTCCAAATGTCATATTACGTCTGAAGGAAGATCACGATGGTGCTGAGCCATGTGGTAATAGTGTTGCTGCGCGTAATCTAACATTGCTTGCACACTATTATGATGAAGATTCCTATCGTGAACGTGCTGCTGAATTGTTCAGATACTTTTATGAGAAAGATCAGTTTGGTTATATTCTACCGGAAATGTTGTCTGCGCTGCTGTTGCATGAGCATGGTTTGGATTTGGTTGCTGTTGTTGGACCAAAATCACCGGAGACGAAGTCATTGGTTCAAATTTGTCGCAAATTCTACATACCAGGCATGATTATACTACATGTCGATCCACAACATCCGGATGCTGCGTGCAACCAACGCGTACAAGCCAAATTCAAAATGATCGATGATAAGCCGACCGTTTATATATGTCATGACAGAGTTTGTCGCATGCCGGTCACAGATCCCAAGAAACTCGAGCAGAACTTGACAGAGAACTTTCTTAAGGAACGAATTTAATTTGACTTAGCTTTCATAGTATTTACTGTTTAGATTCTAGAACGGGTTTGAAGTTGATTTTTGAAGTTTTAATTCTCAAATATTTCATTCTTATAACATTCGACTTGGACTCGAAGTGATGACTGGTGAATGTAATTCGCTAAATTTCGTTTAATTAATCTATTATCTTTTTCAAAAGCAAATAAAGACGGATCTAAATGAAATATGTACGAGTATGTATTCTTCATTCATATCATTTGGAACAAATTTTTTTTCAAGCTTCAAGCGCATGAAATATGTTGCCATAATATATTAATTGTTTAATTCAATAATTAACTAAGTTGTATCTATTCCAACCAATGGAAACGGGAGCCGTATTTGGCTGGTGGTGATGGATAATCTTCTGGCAGACCTGGCGTAGCGTCTTTATAGATTTTCTTTGGTACTTTTTCAGGCGCTGGACGTGCCGAATCGTGAATCTGTACAAGTTTTTAATCAACAGTAGAGAATTGGAATACTTTGAAATAAAATCGTAAACTTTCAACTTACCTTAGCACGACAAAAGTAACCGTATTCAGGGCGATCCATGTCAAAGTTATCCTTCATGCATTTATCAAACACACCTTGAGTTTGGCGACATCTGTTAACACGAGAAACCATTATTAGTTCGTTTAGAACATTCAAGTAAAAGAGCGCTTACTGAGGGAAGGCCTGGGTGCCGCTGCTTTTGTCCAAGCATGTTGCATATTGCATAAATTCCTCATGACATGTCTTCTTCACTTTCCGAAAGAAATTCAATGCACAGTTGGTGACAGATTTACCCTCAGCGATACAGGCGCGTGGATCATCTAATTCTTGTCGACAGAGCATAAACTCCTGCAAAAAATTGTAAACAAAACAAATTGATACGTTGTCGTTTGAGGTTATGTATATAGAAACAATAATTATATAACTGGAGTCAATAACTGAGTTACTATGACACTTTGCAGATTTTATGAATCTTTTCCAAGTTGAGTTCTTTTATTTTATTTACGTGTGTGTATATATTCGCTTACATTATTTTCGAATTCACAACTTTTGCCCAAATGAAATGCACCAGCACGCAGTGCAGCAGTAGAGATATTTAGTTCCTGCACCGTTAGCTCCTCTTCGGTTGGCAGCGTTGTATTATTGGTAATAACCATTGTATCGGTAACTGTTCAACTCTTCAAGCAGCCCACAAGCAATATATTACGGAATTTTCGCAATTAAATGCGTAAACAGTAATGTTGTTTTTATCGCCACTGGCCGACGAAAAAAATTTATTATTAAAAAACAGAAAAAAGAAAACAGCTGTTATCGAATGTCTTAACAGTTGCAACTCTGTTGCACAGACCGGTCAACTATACAAGTTAGTTAGGCGGAAGTTGGCAGCGCCACGTTTCGTGTAAATTTCACGCAATTGACGTTTTCCTTCTTCAATTCTTCTAAATACACACATGGTTTGTGTTTTTTACGGTACCAAAAAAATTTAATTGGAAAACGAGTAATTTGTTCAATAAATCAAAGAAATGGAGGTGGAAAATATTCAAGTTAATGACTTTGTGCCAACGAAGAAGGCAAAGAAGCGTGCAGCAGGTGAGGACAGTGAAATGCAAGTTGATGATCCGTCGGGCATTGAAGGCGCCGAAAAGAAAATACAAGCACCGAGGGCCAAACGTGTCAAAAGTGAGATTAGAAAGATATCGGTGCCGCCACACAGGTAAAGAAACATTTCACTGAAATAGAATGCGACAAATATTCATATTTATACTCTCAATCACTTAGATATTCATCACTTAAGGAACATTGGATGAAAATCTTCACACCAATTGTTGAGCATATGAAATTGCAGATACGTTTCAATATGCGTGCAAAACAGGTGAGTAGTTATTGAATGCAGACATTGGCAAGTGATTCAATATGGTTGGTATATTTCGCAGGTGGAAATACGCATCAGTCCCGAAACACCAGACGTTTCGAATTTGCAGAAGGGCGCCGATTTCGTCAAAGCATTTTTGTGTGGCTTTGAAGTTGACGATGCACTAGCTCTACTGCGTTTGGAGGATCTTTTTGTCGAATCATTCGAAGTGAAAGATGTGAAAACATTGCGCGGTGATCACATGAGTCGAGCCATCGGACGTTTGGCCGGCAAAGGCGGTCGCACAAAGTTCACAATCGAGAATGTAACAAAGACCCGTATCGTTTTAGCAGACAGTAAAATACACATATTGGGCAGTTATCAGAATATAGCATTAGCTAGACGCGCCATTTGCAACTTAATTCTTGGTTCACCACCGAGCAAAGTTTATGGCAATTTGCGTTCTGTTGCCAGTCGATTGTCGGAGCGTATGTGATATTTTCCCCAATTGTTGTTGGCTGAAATCAGACGTAAGTTCTTGTTTCGTTACGAATACGAGCCAATCGATATTTTGTATTAAGATGAAAAAAACAAATTGGAGCTGAAAACAGCTACATTTGAAGTTACGAAAGTAAGAAGAAGAAGAAGATGCAGGATATAGAAGGAAGAGGAAAGATAAACAAAAATTTTCGATCATAATTTTTGTATGCGAACATTTATTACCAATCAAAACAATTGCATCAATAGAGAAAACATATTTTATCATAATAATATTGAATATCACTTAAATATTGATCAATGTTTCCTTATTTTGCTTCTTCTTTATATAATATAATAATAATACAGAATAGGCTATAAGATTTCTCGTATATGTTGCTGCTTTATTAGTTTCTTTTTTAATAAATAATGTTTGAATTAACAAAGTTGTTTAATAATAATTCGCCGTGACGCTTTAAAGGTACTCAGAGCTTTGTGAATATAAGTAAAAGTAACATGAATAACGTAACCGAAGCCAAAACCATAATTATGCACATCTTGCGATTTTTGCGTTGATAACGTTCAGCACGTTGTAGCTGCCGCAAACCTTCCGAAACACGCGTTTGTGTCTGCTCCACGTTGTAATCAATACGATCGAGCACAGTTCCCTGTTCGTGCACCATTTGTCCGAGATCTTTAAATATGTCGTTGAGATCATATATGGACTTGACGATCTTTGTTACTTCTTCTTCGCGATGTTGCGCCAAACGTGTATTTTCCTCTTCAAATAATAATAGCTGCTGCTGTGTTAAACGATCACCCACTGGACGTTGGAAATGCTCATCAATGTCCTGTTGCGATTCGTCATTTTCATACAAAAATGCGTTGTTGGTAGTGGCGGCTGCTCCATTATGTGCAGGTTGTAAGAAATTATCGAAAGTATCAACGAAATTATCACGTTCACCGCCAAGTTCAACATTTGTAAAATCATCTGTGTTATCGAAATACTTTTGTGAGCGTTCCTCTCGCGAATTGATCTGCCTGATGTAACCGTTCTGGCTGTTGCGAAACTTGAATGTCAATTCCTGTAGCTGCAACAGCAAACATTGAATCACATTAGCAGTCAGACGCTGTTCACATTTGCTGCCGACACCCAAACTGGAGCGTATACATTGTACGTGACGATGTGTTGATGTGATTAGTTTTGTAATCTCCTGGCTCAGTTTCTCTATTTCAGCTTCTTCCTCACTGTTCTCATCGAAAGTGGGACGCAAAAGGTGTCGTGCATGCAGTGAGCCAAGTTCGTCCAATTTTGGTTTGATTCTTTCGAGTTAAAAGAAACATAAATATTATGTTTCTCTTATTCTTTTACCGCAATATTTTAACTTACTTTGACATTGTATACTGTGCTTCTTCCAGTTTATCTATCCATGTTGGTGGTGTACCGAAATCATCATTCAATTCCAAACCTTCCTCGGCATCATGTATGGAATGTTTGAGCAGCCGTTCCGCATCGCCGCCGCGTACCTAATTCAGATAGATTATGAATGGCAATCTAAGCTAAAAATGAAATCAATAAACTTACTCTGTCGTCGACATAATGATGGCGATTTTTGGTTGCATTATTTCGCATAATAACAAAAACTTCTGTCAAATTACGGGAAGTCATATCGAATGCATTAGCGGCGCAAGGCCTAATCTAGTGTGACTTTCACAATCTTAAATCTTTGTAGAAATTTCTGTTTTCGTAAATAAACTTTTCTCTTTTTTGCCAGCTGTTAGTATTTGTTGAATATGTATATGGATTTTTTTTTTCAGTATCAGCTGATCAGTATCTAGACAATCTATATTTTAAGGGTCAGCGCCACGACAACAAGTAGGCGAATTGAAATTCATTTAAAACTTACATTTTGCACTCAATTTTGAAAATATTGACGAAAATATTAACAAACGATAATTTCTGTGAAATTTTACTAGTAAAACACTCGACGATATTGATTACAAAAAACAATATTCCTCGTAGTGCTCTTCTTCATTATGTTTGAGAAGCACTGCATTGAAGTTTATCGCAACATAGTCATATTCCAGTTGGGAAAAGTAATGCAAAAAAGAATGATCCGGCTTTATGAGCCGTACATGCCATAATGCCTTATTATATGAAAATTAATGCTTACGTTTGTGCCTAATGCAAAATGTTTCTATATAAACAACTTTATGCTTTACCATTGAATGACTAAAATTATGTGTACAGTATCTATTGTTAAAGGAACTTTATGTTTTACACTGCAAATTTTACAGAGTACACTAGAAATTTGTTATAAGAGCAACTTTGTGCTTTGTCGGGTAATACCAGAAGTTGTTCATCTAACTGTGGGATAACCACATAATTTAAAATTTAGTTCTACTTTTAACTCAACGTGATTCCAAAGATAATTAAGTTTGGGTTTTTTCAGCTTTTTATTGAAGGCAATGATCGTGTTCCCAGTAGCCTCCCTGCAGCAAGCATTTTGAAAATTCCCGTTTAAGTATACACCTCCAATGTCTTTTAGTATATTCTAAACTATTTAAAAACAGAAGCTCCGCAGTTCGTATTTTAAAAATCGTCAGCACAAAAAAACGTATTGCAATATATAGCAAATAAAATGGACATAACATATGACTAAATCACATCGTCTGTACCCGGCTTAAGTTGAACCATATGACTCTCAAACTGTTGAGCTTTTGAATAATTTTTGTAGTTTTAGTTTTAAGTTGAATTTGCCAAGTGTTGGTTGTTATTTATTAATATATTACGAAACGCAAGTATGTATTTCAAATTGTATTTAATTTATGCCTGTAGAACCGATATTTAAGCATATATAATAAATTTCAATTGTGTTACCTAATCGAATTATCACACCATATATATACATATATTAATCAAATCACCTGTTGTTGTACATTTGAATGATTTGTATCTTTTATATATATAGCGCTTAAAGATGGCCAGTCGTTTACGTTTTCTTAATCCAAGGAAGACACTCTTCTTATTATGTGACATACAGGATAAATTTCGTCCTGGCATGCCATTATTCGATAATATGGTAAAGAATGCTAACAAACTGGTAAGTGAACTTTGATTTTATGCTTATCTATCACACTTGAAACTCATACATATCACCAATTTTACTTGACTACATTTTTATAGACGAAAGCCGGTAAAGAACTTGAAGTGCCACTGATTGTCACCGAACATTATCCAGAAAAGTTGGGCCGAATTGTCGCTGAAATTGATGTGAGCCATGCAAATGCTGTTATCAGTAAAACCAAGTTTAGCATGATAATACCCGAAGTTGAAGCCAAAATTAAGCAAATTTTCGGTGAGAAACCGCAGCATGTTGTCATTTATGGTTTGGAGGTACAACAACAATTTCCACTGTCTGTAAAATAATTAACACTAACAATAATATTCTGATTGCAGTCACACATCTGCGTTGAGCAGACGGCACTCGATCTGCTGGATCAGGATATCAGTGTTTATATTGCCGCTGATTGTTGTACATCGCGTATGAATCAAGATCGTGATTTGGCATTGGAGCGTTTGCGTCAAGCTGGCTGCGTTATAACCACCAGTGAGAGTGTCATCTTTAATTTGTTGCGCGACAAAAACAATCCGAAATTCGATGTTGTGCGTAAATTTGTTAACAATCCATCGGTCGATATGCAACTGAGTAAAAATGGTGATGGTGTCGCTGCCTCGAAATTGTAATAAATGAACGGACTAACTGGCTGACTGACTGACTGACTGACTAACTAAACAAGCTTAAAGTGCATTTAAAGTGGTATAGCAATGTATAATGTTTATAGTATATAGCATAATTTTTGGAATAAATATGGTTATCACATCACATTTTTATATAGCTGGCAATATTTTTGTATTAAATCTCGATAATTTTGTATATTTTTTATCCAACGTTAAATAAATATCCGTTTACAATCATAAATACATAAATAAACCTTTATTTTCGTTTGGTTTTTGTTTGTTCGTAACATTCCCAATTTCCGTTCTTGTCTTTTTCAACATGGCTGCGAATATGAATTGAAAATGCAATTGAATCCGTCCTTTTTATTGTACACTTTTGTTTGTTTATTTGTGTGTGTGTGTATGTTTTCTATATCCCAGCAAACAATTACATCAGCATTACAAATTCTGACGCAGAAGCGTGTTTATTTGAGAATCATTTCGTGAGCAAAATTTTAAGTTGAAATTTATTAGAATCGCTTTATTATCGTCCTCCCAATTTTCAGTACTTTGAGATATTCTTCAGAGCGTCCATAAAAAGTACAACACACAAAATAATATATGAAAAACTCAAGTACACTGTAAAAATACAACAGGGACAACAAAACAAGAACTATTCGTGGTAATTTTGACATAATTTTGGTTTATAATAAGCGCAACAAATGCTTAATCGGATAGGTATATGATAGCTTGAAAGCCGGATCGGTAAAAATTATTTCCAGGAATTACTTTGTATTTTATTAAATAAAACATAAAAGTTAGACACAGCATGATACGCCAATTTTGCAACGATGACATATGAAGCAGGTTGAGTCGATCGCTTTATAGCGAAAGATTTGTCGGAGTAATCCCAAAGGATTCCATCGAAAAGAACGCAGCGCATGAACGGTTTTTGCACAGATTCGAGTTGAGCAGAATATCATTGATATTGTGGGTTCCAGACCTCCATAATTGGTCTCACTATCGATAGAAATAATATCTTTGTAACATTTGGGTCGTTGAATATTATTTATTTATATACACGTATGTGAAATACATTTAAGACTTATAAAACGCTCTCTTCGAATAAATTTCAGAGATTTTTATGAGATCATTCCCAGTGTATATTAAAATTAGAATCTTAAGTGGGTTTTCGGAGACTTTTCAGAATATCTGAATGCTGGCTACTTTCCGTTTTGTAATGACACATGCCCTGAGCTCTTTCGGAACTCCTTCAAAACTCCTAAATAAGCGTCACAAAAATATCTTTTGGAACGAAAATTGTTGGTTGGGGATGCTCAACCATTTTGGTTTTATGATGTTAGTGTCGTTGGGCACTGAACAGCATAGCACAGCACTTATACGCTTCAACGCAAACCATTGTCGCATTTCCGGTCTATAAAATAAATATGTATATAGTATAACAATGCGAATTTTATGTGAATGTCTAGATACTTTGCATTGATTATTTTGAAATTTTCTTGACATCAAATTTTATTTGAACGTTCCTTCGAAGACATTCAAACCCATTTTGAAATGCAATTCGATTATTATTGAAGCTCACCGAAAAGCTATTGTTGAGTAGAAAATTGAAGTGTTTTTTTTCGTTCCTCCCACCGCACTTTTTTTTTTTTTTTCAAAACAAAAGCATTGATTTCTGACTTTAACTTTTATTATACATATTACATTAAAGTGAGTACAACGATAAGACGACAAATTAGTGTATATGTATGTGTGACAGTGTAAATGGCACACTAATGATGATGATTATATTTGTCGTCTTTGCGTGGATGCGATTCAATATATGCCAATGCCTTAAGTATCGCTTCAGGTGTTGGCGGTGGTGTTGGCAATAAATCACCATGCGGATGGAAACCATTCTCGTCGGCTGTGTAACTGATTTTCACTGGTACGCCCTCTTTCGATATGAAATGATATTCGCCGTGCACTGCGTGTTCATCGCCAGCTTCATCGGCACCGATGCCATTCGTTATGTCATAACCAAATTCAAAGTGTCCATGACCATCCTCTTTCTTGTACTCATTTTGTACGTGTGCGTGTGCATCATCGTCGGCGAGCACTGTACCGACCACAAGTGCTACTAGTAATAGCTATTAAATACCAAAAAAAAAAAAAAAAAATGTTTAATATAAATCGTAATTTTTGATGCGATTTTTGTCAATTTATATATTTACATATTTGAACATTTTTGTTGGCGCCGTTTGTTGTTTGAAATTTTGAAATAAACTGATTTGCCTGAATTGCATCAATTGTTTTTATACTCAAAATTTTTATTATTGTTGTTTTGTGCATGTTTAGGTTCGATTTGGTTTTTTTTTTGTTTTTTTTTTTTAGTTTTATACAATTATTTTATATTGAGATCGTCAGCGTTCAGTATTTGGAAACCAGTCCTAAACGATACTTTAACTTAACTTATATACGAGTATATTTAATTGTTTGTCATAAATTAGTGACAATATTTATTCGGCGAATTATTTTTGATAAACAAATATGTTGTGAATTTCATTCTTATGTAAATTAATTAATATTTCGATATCGATATAAACTGGATGAACGTTGTTCGTTTGATAAATCGATCATTGTTCATTTTTTTTGTACTGAAAATTATTTCATTTCTTTTTTACGTTATCAAAACATTTGAACGCATTTAAAAGTCGATAATAAAACTGAATGGGAAAATCAAAATACCACAAATACAAAATTGTTTATCAATTGGATATTGATCTTGATTAGTATTCAATAATCCGATATACATACAGCTGTCACATTTGACAGTTGTCACCATGTACAATACGGTACTTTTCTAAAACGGTTCAAGCGATCAACTTACATACCGTTTAAAAGTATTACAATTCGTTTCAAAAATTCGGTGACAAATAACTCGTTGGAACTTTTGGGTCACTGGTTAATGATAGCCAAAGTTTAAATATATAAATTCGCGAAGATAGTTCGACAAATGAAAAAAAATTAAACGTTTGCATTTGATCATTAAATTTTTATAGAGGTTGTGCTTCTATACAATTTACTAAAATCCCAATCCCAATCCCGCTAAAGCAGGTTTCACACGGCATGTGGTTGTCAACTGACATGTCAAATTTTCACTCCTTCTTTTCACCATTCTGTCTGTCGAAAATAAAAACGTATTGGTAACTTTCTAAATCTCGAATTATTCGATTGTTGATCAAAAACAGCTGTTTTCTCATGTATTGACACATTGAAAATAGAACCAGCTCTAATTGAAAAACTGTCATTTGTAAGGCAAAATGTATTTGTCAGAAGCAATGTTTCAAAGTGTTCTCACGACATGTATGGTTTCTCCCTGCTTAAGTGTAACCGTTTAGAAGTAATGGCCATAAACCTATTATATCTATACGGCTGGTAAAAATGTACGTTGTTCGTTCTTGGCAAATTTTGCTCAACTGTATTTTGTGGTGCTCTCTACGAAATTTCATTACTATCGCTTCAATAGAACTCGAGATATATTCCTATATATCCTATATATATGGGTATATAACTTCACGAACAAAAGATTTTTTAATACAATGGCTTTTTCAAATGAATTTGGTATTTTTGTATGGCGGGTGAACTGAACTGGAATAATACATACCAAATTTTAGCTTGATATCTCAAACATCGAGGGACTAATTCCCATATCAACGAACAGACAAATTAATAGACAGATGGATGGACATTGAGACAGCATATCTTGGTCAAGAATATATATACTGTGTGGGGTCTTCGAGACATCCACATGAATGATTCTAAAGTAAATGTATCATTTTCACTTTTGGTAAATGGTTTACAAAAAATGACACCACTATCAATAAAAAGCTCGACCACGCAAAGAAAATTATGTAATATCCAAAGTAAAGTTGACTTCTGGATGTGTTTTCTGAAAAATGGTTTTTTCCTATCAACATCCTATCACACACACCCACTATGGACTCTTTGGAGTCAAAATTTTTAAAAACAGATACAAATCACTTTACCATTGACTGAACGTTTTCCGCAGAAAATTGCAACACATTGAAAACGGATTACATTTCTAACTTTGGTGGAACATCAACAGTAGGCCTGCTAAGACTGAGCTCGATGAACTTTCAACAGCTTGGAGGATCTCATTAATATTAGCTTGAAACATTTGCCTTTGAAATGCTATCACGTTTACCAGATATATATGTACTAGAACCCGATAATAACGAAATGGAAAACTATATAACTCGGTCTAGGAAATACTGTCTAGTCTATGTTTGGCTATATAGTAGCCTCTCTATCCTAAAAGTTCCCAGAATTATTTGAATATTGAAAATTTTGTCCCGTGAAAATTGACTACGTTTTCCATCCATTTTTGACACAAATACTGGGTTTATTAGAAAACGTCTGCACACAAAAATATATGTTTGCAGCTTTCATAGTACTATAGATGTATGGTATAAAATATTTAGCTTTCTCGGAGCTGTTTGATATATCAAATATATACATATATGAAGTAGTTTGGAGCAAGGGTCCAGCAACACACTTTCGTTTTTTCACAAAAATTTACATATATTGCAGACTTGTGAAGTAATTGACTTTTTCATTACCATTACCATTACACGTAATGGAAATCGTAACGGTAATAAAATTCGTAATGGTAATGAAATTTGTAAAGAAAAAGATTCTGGATGGGTCCTACGCTTTGAGAAGAACTTTGATAGTGAATTAAATTAGATAAAATTAAAAATGCGCATGAAATATCCAGAATCTGCTTATTTACAAATTTCATTACCATTTTTAGTAATGTTAATGTTTATGGTAATAAAATTTTGATTTCCCAAATCTAATATATAGATAAAGATTACAACTTTTTTTTTTAATCATTCAATTTATTATACAATTAAAGTCCTTCGATTTTTGGATGAAAACCAGTTGAATCTGCCGTATAGCTAACTTTAATTTTTTCACCCTTATCGTTTAATAAATAATAAACCCCATGTATGCCATTGATATCGCCTTCGACTTGTGCTTCAACGCCATTTGTTATATCGTGTCCATATTTGAAGTGACCATGCCCATCGTTGTCATTGTAGGCGGTCCTGAGCACAGCGTGTACATCGGCATCGGCATTGACATCGTCATTGTTGTTGTTCTTGTGTTCAACATGATGATCAACAGCATTAATTGCGATTGTGAATGCGAAGCAAACGGCAGAGACCACCAACAAGTGCTGTAAATTTAATTAAAAAAGAATTTATCCATTTCCTTTTCTATTTCAATGTTTGTTGAAAACTTTAATTACTTTTACTTACTTTTTTAAACATTTTAAATGCCTTTTCTTTCTTTTTTTTT
>JAWNPW010000403.1:0-16737 GCA_035078745.1 Diastata ussurica
TATATATATATATATATATATATATATCGATATATAAACAAAATTAAGTAATTTTTTTTTATTTTTATGAAAATATTACATTTTTTTGTCAAGAAGCCGCCCGCAGTGTACGAAACGGTGCAAGTAGTACAAAATGCCGCAAATTTGATTTGAAAATGATTTGCTGAACAACAACAATATATATCTGCTCTAAATGGCAAAAATCTAATTCAAACTATAAGAAATTAATTGAAATAAAATTCAAATCAAAATTGAAAATTGAACAAAAAAAAAAAAATAAATTCTGATTAAGTTTATTTGTTTCTGTGGCGTTTCTAGTTTCGTTTGTCGCGCTTCATGCAACAAATTTATAGTGTAGGAGTGTGTGCGGCGAGTGTTTAAACACAAATATATGTGCGCGAATGCAGCGAAAAACCCAAAAATAATTTATAATAATTAGTTTAAACTCTTACCAACTATTTTAGCAGCAGAGCAGCAACAATAACAATCACAAAGTTTTTGGCAAATATTAATTTTCGTGCGTTTTCGACGCGTTCTTAGACGCACCACGGTTTGTTGTCAAATGACAAACAAACAACCAACAACAAACAAACATCAATCAACAATCAAATATATTTACATTTACTCAATTATAAATAAATAAATTGAATTAACAACGCCACAATTTCACAATCAATCAATCTATCGATCAATCAATCGCTGCACAGTCATTAACAAGCAAACTGCAAGTGAATGTATTGTATGTATTGTATGTAATGTCGTCATCGTTAACATCAACAACAACAACAACAGGAACAACAATAACATAATCACAATACACATTATTATCAATACATCGCAAATATATACAAAAAAAAAGCAAAAACAACAATATCATAACTGACTAAATAAAGCGTAGCCCAGCCACCGAATGCAGCCAACATTGCCACAAGCAGCCGGGACAGCCGATATGGATCTGACGGCTGTTCAATCAATGGATTGGTTTTTCAAAAAGGAGCAAATCTATCTATTGGCACAATTTTGGCAACAGGTAAGTCGTAACACCGACTCCGACAAATATCGCCAATGAAATTGGAAAAGTGAAAACAAAAACAGAAAAAGAAGAAAGTGTGTGTGTTGAAAAAAAAACGCTTCGAATGATAATGAATTTAAGACGTCGATTACAAAAATCCGCTAACAAAATATATACTTTTGAAAAGTCGCTATCGAAGTAAGAGTCGCTGCTACATTTCGCCCCTCTAAATTGTCCCGCTTCTCTCTGAAGGGAAAAGGATGCAATTTTGTAGCAATGGAGCCCAGAAGCCTTCCGATATCCCGATTTACTCATTTCATATACATTTTTTATGTCACGTAATGCCAGATCGTACATGTTCGATAATAATACTATTCGTAAAAAAAGTGTCACTTCTTTTTGTGCGCCCTAGTAAGCGCGAAAAGATGGCATATATGTAGGAAGCGCTTCCGATGGTTTTTTTGATGCGTTTTTTGGTGCATTTAATTTAATTTTCGCCAATATGTTTAAAATGAAAGCTTATTAAATAATTTAGTAGCAATTTGCTACCACTGTCGGACAGATTTTCAAAATTTCAATTGTCAATAACTATTATCTATCTTTCGACATCATAATTAATTATTGTTGAGCGTTATAAGTGTCTGATTGAGTTCGAAATTTGAGACATATTATATAATATGTTTAGAGTAATTTCTTTTTGATTCACATTCATTGAAACAAAATATTGTCTCATTTGTTTGTTGTTAGTTTGCAACGCTCTGCATGATTTGCCAGCACAAATTCCGCGCTCACTTAGCGGTAGATAAGCACGCACTGAGCGCTTCGTGCAATTCCAAATGTTTGAATCCTTTAAACACAGTCAGAAGTCCAAATTGTAGGAACTCAATATTCAAAGTGCATTAATTGAACGCGAAGAAAAGTGTACCATCGAAACTTCTTCAAAACGCATTCGTAAATTTTTCAAAACCAAAATGTATGACGGTGTTTTTGTGTGTGTATGTGTGTGTGTTTGACTATAGTGATTTTGTTTATCGCTTTATTTTTTTTTTTTTTTTTTTTTTTTGGTAATATTTTGGCCTAAAGCCAAATTGTCTGCGGTTTCTTGTTGCAATCGAAGTAGCAGCAGCAGCAACGAAGTAACAAACAAACGAACGAACCAATGCAAGAAGTGCATTTATTTTATACATATATGTATATATATACATATTCATATACATATATATATATATATGTATATATTTTTTTTTGTATATTTTTTTAATTTCATTTAAAATATTTTTTTTGTTTGATTGTTGATTTTCTTAATGTGCGAATTCAGTGCGATTTCAATACTGAAATATAGAAAAAACTAACATCACGACAGACTTCTTCAGTCAGTCTAGGATGTTCACAAACAATCAGCCAGTCAGTCAATTAGTTAGTCAGTTAGTCACTTCAGCAATGCTACAGCCTTGTCTTGCATTTGTGCAGCTACATATACATATATATGTATTTATCTATGTATGTATGACTTCTAACAGCCTGACTAGCCCCAGTTTAGTCTAGACGCATTTTTGCTGCGTTTTCATTTTTAATTTATATATATTTGATTTGTTTTTATTTTGTCTTTGCGTTTTCCGTTGTTAGAACTTCAAAAATAATTATGCAAATATTGAGTTATTAACGTTGTTCGGTCTTCTTCGCCGTTGTCGACTGCTAAAAATATTCACTTTAATTAATTGAAAATAGCAAAGATTTACAAAAAAAAAAAAAATACAAAAACAAAACAAAAAAATGGAGTAAAATAAAAACATGTAAAATAAATTTGCGAGTTTTGTTTGCATTGCTTGGAATTTCATCGATTTGCGACAACTGCGTTTTACTTTTTTATTGCATTTAAGAACAATAGATAAACAGTTTATTTCCATTTTGCAACAAAAATCAATTGTATTTCAACTTCAATTGAGCAAAAATGCAAAATATGAATAAATGTAAAGGGAGTGAAATTTTTTTTTTTTTTATTTTGATTCTGATTCTGATTCGAAATTTAAAGCGAACAAGAAATTATAATTAGAATAAAATCGAGTTGGCAGGTTCAGTTCGGTTCCAAACAATTGAAGCGGCAGTATTTAAATAAAATCTTTAAACAATAATTAATAGGATAATGAAAAAATCGAAATGTATTTTTTTTGTTTTTTTAATTTGAAGCCATTAAGCTAGCACCCTTCAGTTTAAATAGTGAAAAAATCTTCAATAAATATTTGACTTTGATTTATTAAATTTTTGTTGATGTTGTGTTACAAAACAAACAAACAGTTTCTTAACAAACAAATTGTTGTTGTTGTCTAAAATCAATAACGAAACACGCAACCACAATTAGTTGCAAACACTTAATTGTTTAACAAAATTTGTTATATGTTATTTTTTTGCATTTATTTATTTCTTTCACATTATTGCGAACGCAATCAGAAACAAATTAAATAATAAAGTAATTTATTGATCAAATGTTTGTACAATTTGAAATTTGTTTTTTTTTTTTGTGTGAAAATCATTATAAAAATTGAAAATTAAAATTATTAAAATGAATTGAATATTTGTCACAACTCGAAATAAATAGTATGAAAATTAATAAACACGTTTAAAAAAAAATTTTGGAAAATAAACCAATAATCCGGAATAGTGCACTGCATCGTGATAGTTTTCGCAAAAAAAAAGGGTATTCAAGATACAAATTTGCAGCTCATGTAACTACAACGGAAAAGCAAAGATATTTCCAAATGAATTAGTGCAGAATCCCACAATTTATTTACCCGAATCAGAGATCTAGCAGGCATTATTTTAACGATTTTGAACAGAGTTACGAATTACATCTATAGAACATTCTAAAGTACATACATACACAAGAAGAGAATTTCCAAAATATTTCCATTTTTAGAGTAGACCTTGGCATCTCGTATCAGAATATTAAATGGAGAAAGTGTTATCGATTGTGAGTTACTTGTTTGTGGAAAATACATGAAAGTTTTTTGAAATAAAGAAATAATAATATCTAGAGAAATAACAAAGGCAAAAATTTCAAATAAGAATCATCATCATCAATTCATCGATATTGACAACTAATCAAAAAGAATGTCTTTATAGGGTTTTTGATAGTCGCAAACCAATATTTTTTTTCGTTATATCGGTATACCAACAAAACGATACGATATAGAGCTGTTCCTGATCTCAATTGCAATAACAATCCAGTTTCATAGGGAATATTGGCGTCAGCGTAGTAATAATATCCGAAGTTGAGCAGAAAGTTGGAAGTTGATGATTGGTTCGGGATTATGCAGCGTTACTATATTTAGTGGCTCCTCACTTAGACCATACATGGTCGATAACCTCTCTTGATTATATGAAAATGATAGTTTTTGATGCGATCTTCATATTCTATCAAAGTGAGTGATTATTATTGAAGCGATCGCTGGTCATACTTACATGTAGTCTATTAAATTGTTCGGAGAATTGCAAAAGAAATGGTTTTCGATTTCTAAAGTTTTTACCTTACTGTAAGTCAATTGAAATATTAAATTTTTTTAATGTATATGTATATGGTATGAAAGTTTCAAATAAAACGTGAGTGTACAAAATTAATAAAAAAATTAGACAAAAAATTTAAAAATATTTCAATAATTAAAAAAAAAAAATAATAAAAAACAAGTAAATAGTTTAATTAATTAATGCAAATAAAAATGTTATTATCCTTCAATGGAGACAATTTAGGTAGGGATGTATTATGTATCAAAATTCTATGGATGTCGGATGTGGATATTGAAAAATTGCGGCAACATAAATTCCAATAAACTTACGAAATTTATTAACATTAAAAATTATTTTTATTTATTTGAATTATTTTTTTTTTGATTTAACTTATTATTTTTTTAAATATCGATTCAATTTTTCGTTGCAATTTTTATTGAGTTTTTATTTTATATATATATATGTATGTGTATCTAATTTAATATTAAAAATTTTCGATTTTTGCAAATTGATGTAACATTTTTGATGTGTTTTTTCGGTTTTTCTTTTTCTTCGTTTTGTTAAATTCGCGTTGAGCTTTTTGACGTTCAATCGCTTCGCGTACAAAGTTATGATTCTCGATCGTATCATTAATAAATAATCAAATTCTCGTTAAGAAGCAACAGCAACAACAACAGTAACGAAGGAATTATCAACTTTTGTACACATTTTTAGTTCGACGCTTCTTCTTCTTGTGTTATTTTGCACAGCACCCCGTACGGGACTTTCAGCGTTGTTACGCATCGAATACAACAACAATAAGTGATTTTTGGTGTTTCCATTTAATAAAAAAACAACAACAGGAACTATTTGGTTTTCTGCGAAACTTCGAAAAACAGAAAGAAATTAAATAATAAAAAAAAAGTTTAAAAAACAGAAAACAAAATATTTCCTTAGAAAATTGGAGGAAAAAAAATCAAATTCTTAAAACGTTCATGGCTGACTCGCTCTTGTTGGTGCTGTTGGCTTCCTTTTCGCGCTTATTTAACTTTTATTGATTGAGTTCTTTAAAACATCTTTTATAAACAGCTTATGCAACGAAAATTACAACAACAACAATATTTAGATAATCGAAATCAAATCGAACAATTCAAGCAACGAATCAAGCCAAAAAAAAAAAGAAATAAAGAAAAAAGCTGTCAAAGTTAGATCGACAGACAGACAGGCACTCATACATGCGAACAGACTGAGAGACAGCTAGCTATAAAAATGATCTTGAGATGGTTTTGCTTAATTATTTTCTTGCGGCGGCTGCGCTCAGCAAATATTTTGTTTAGATTGAATTTCATGCAAGCATGCAAAATATGCCGTCGGGAAAAGTGTAAAAAAAAAAAAACTATAGAAAAATAAAAAAACAATAAATAAAATAAAAACAAGCAACACAAATTTGCAAAAAAAAATCGGAAACTGAAAATTTTTTTCGTCTGTTCGCGAAAATGAATGAATTTGAAATGTTCAGATTACATGCGGTATTTTGGGTACACTTATATATAGTTGTTGTTGTTAGTTTTATAAACTCAAACAAGCGTTGCATGTACACATATATGTTTATATTTGCTAGTATTTATATGAAGTTTGGGAGTAGCTTCTATATTTGTAATGGAAGCAAACATTTGTCATAACTTACGATAGGAAAGGTTTTAATTGGTTATACTTGGTCGATTTAATCAATTTTAGAAGGTTAGAAAGTTGTTTCTCCCCCCCCCCCCCCAAATATACAATAACAATCTATTATGCTTCTTTTTATTGAAATTATAATAGGAACACATTTCAATTGGATGAAGAATGAAATTTAAGAAGTATGGAGAATAACTAGATAAACCGAGGTTATTTTCATGCAAAAAGTTGAAATTGAATAATGGTTGTCAATACCTTTCCAAAATCGCTTTGTTTGTGGCCATTTGTATGGCAAAAACATTATCCATACAAAACTTGATTTTTAGATGTTTTTTTTTTGCAAACGGTCCAGCTTACGAAAGGTTATCGCTAAAGCCGAAATATTTTGATAATTATAAAACAAACCAAAGTTCATTTTGAGAAGCGTATATCAGACCCGTTTTTTTTTCATATGAAGCTTGAGGCACTTGTACATAAAGTACATCTTACATTTATTATTTAAATTGTTTAATTCGAAAATATGTTTCGGGATATAAATTCAATTTGAGATTTCCAATCTATCCAAAATAACTAGACTTTGGTCAAACTTTTCATTGTGTTTTTTTTTTTATGTTCTTTTTATTTTATTTCATGTTTGAAACATGTGGTTACCTTAAAATTAAACAGTATTTAAAGAGATTTATTTATTATATACTCACTTTTCAAACGACTTTCTCAAATAACAAACGATGCATTCTGTTTGTCTATCTGGCAACACTGACTCAAATATAATTTGATGATGCTGTTTGTTATTTGCTCTGGTTCAGTTTCATAGTTCGTCACTTGAACTGCTTAGTTGCGCATCGAGAACGAGTTGTAGCAGCTATTGTCGCTGCTGCTGCTGTCGGTGTTTCTAGGAATTTTCCATACATTTTAATTTATTTTAAAATAATTTTTTTTCATTTTGTGCACAACAACAAACTTTCGTAATGAGTTGGCAACATTGTTTTGGCAGCTTTTTTTCATATGTGAACCACATTTGAATTTTTAACCTCATATTTTTTTAAATTTATTTTGTTGCGAAAAATTAGTTCCGCTTTTGAATTTTTCTGTTTTTTCAAAAAATCATTTAATTTTTTGTAAAATTTTATTTGATTTTTGTATATTTTATTGCGAGCGGAAGTCAAAATTTAGAGATAAAATAAAAGCAATATTAAAAAAGTTTTAAGAAAAATATGTAATGATCATTCGACAAACTATAAGAAGAATGAAATTAATATTATCGAAATGTTTATTCACCATTTTTTTTTTGCAAATATTCCACGTAGTTTCATTTCGAAATAACTTTTCCAATGATTTTCAATTCGAACTCATTTGCTCGTGAAATTTTTATGAAACTTCAATTCAATTGGCCGACTTTTTGAGACGCTTTGAATTGAAATAATCATGGAGCAGCTTGTTATACAAAATAATAAAATTGCTTTAGTAGAAAAAAAGGAATAGCGCCGAGAACTACTTTTCTAAAAATCGTAGTTATCATGGAGCGTCCAATTAGACCAAAATTTTTAAAACTTCAAATATCTGCAAAGAAAGAAAAAGAGTAGCCATGTTTGAAACTCGCATCGCAGTAGTAGATGGTACTTAGATCAGAATAATCAAACTAAATTCCTTATGTGTTCTCCGAATAAATAATTGAAATTGAGCAAATAACTAACAATAATAATTGCCTACAGCCAAGAATGCAACGAGCGAACGCATGAGCGGGCGTTTTGTGCAAATGAGGACGAACCGACGAACAGCAACACTGGAGAGTTGATTATTATATGTATTTATTATCAAATTTATGCTGAGATGTGTTAATAGCGCTATGTTTGTGTGTGTATGTGAGGTAGATAGCAAAGTATAAACGTCTACTGTTGCTGCTGCCGCTTATTAGCATTATATGGATGGCTCAAATGCCAAATCGACTAACTCCACTTTTTTTTATTTTTCGAAATTTTAATGTCAAAGTACTTGATAGATGCCAAAATGCTAAAATTAATAAAAAAAAATCGTTCAAAAAAAAATGGAGTTAATCGATTTGGCTTTTGGGCCATCCATATTATGCTGTGAAATTTGTTGACTTTGCACGCTTCGTAAAATGACTTAAGTAAAATTTTCCAGTCTCTCAAAACAACCAGCACAACTAATTAGAAAGAAAAGCCTATAAAAATTGCTAACCAAAAATTCGCAATGCAATCTGCCAACGCTGATGTTTTTGTTTGCAACAATGAGGATTAGATTATGATTGTATTTTATGAACTGCAAACGAGAATGAATACTTCCATAAATTCTTCAGCTTCGTTGATTAACATTTTCCCTACAGAGACAAAATCTCAAATGCACTATGCTCTCGCAGTTTCCTAATAGGTGTATAGGGTTTTTTCCAGCTCGAAAGCTCGTTAAAATCTCTTCTTTGTTGTTGCTACAAAATAATCTTTAAATGAATTCGAGTTAGGGATAACCAATCCTCCAAAACAATTTGAGATTGTTGAAGTTTAAAGAAATGATTTCAGGTTTAAGTTTGTCTCATTGTTGAGTCACTGTATCCGAACCACAAACTTTATAATTTTTTCTTGCTACTATCCATTATTATGGCGCACTATGGACTCAGCAGTGGTCTATGTGAAGCATACAAAGTTTGACTTGTATGCACCCACCCATAACCTAACATCACCATCCATTTCCATCAGAAATTTCAGAGAAAATACAATAGATGTCGATGGTAAAATATTTTTATTATATCTATATAATAAAATATATTAATTTCCCGATATAAATTGTAATCCAGATGTAGGAAATGTATATCATTTACAGGATTTGAAGTAATCACTAACGATCAGTTTATGAAATTTCATTATGATCTTCGACATGGAAATTTTTAGAGGGGCACAGTTGAGAAAATTTTACTCATATACGATATCAATTGATATATTTAAATATTTTGTTTTCGCCTAGAAGGAAGTCTTTGTCGTTATGAAATTTTTTGTTATGGAATGGTTTTGGTGTTTATTTTTTTCCATACACTGCTAGTTTGCATCCTATCGGTTACTTGAGATGAAGAAGCCTCCAATTTTCGGACTGAACATTTGTATATTGAATGCCTTTGATGAAATGACCCGAAACGAATTGATATAATAAAGAAAACTTTTTTTTATGGAAATCTTCGAACGAAATTTTGTATTCATCTTTTTCGAGAGAATCTGAATTTGTACGGGATGGATTAACTATGCTTGCCACCTGCCATATCACGAATTGTGATGCTCTGAAAATGAACGGTGTGGAAGCGTAGTTGCATGCCGTCTATTACATTACTGGTTCTTAATGTCCTAACCGACTTTGATATTGGTCCTGCTGTTTTGTTCATAGTTGACTTCAATTGACCATTTGTTGATTTTTTTTTCTATAATTGCATAATTTTAAAATATTAACGTACAGTCAAAAAAATATAAAAGAAAAAAAAAACATAGAAAGAGTATCAACAAATAACCGCGATCAGCATGAAAAATTATTTCAAGTACGAACGAATTGAGAGCATCAACAACAGCAAACGTTAAAAAAATGCCAACTTAACAGTTAAATGTTAAAACAAAAATAGAATCGAAAAAATTCCAACGAAAATCAATTTCGAAGTCAGTCAGTCGGTCAACTGCGGCGTCTTTAAATATTTAAGCTGAATTATTATTATATTATTTTTAAAATTAATTATTGCGTTTACTTTGGCTTGCAATTTTTTTTATGTTGCTGTATTTGCAATTTGAACTCCACTTCTACTGAATGTAAATAAATAACTTGAAATTTTTTAGTTCCGCATTTGCTGTGCGCTATTTTTATACCCTCCACCATATGAAAAATGTACATGGGGTTTTCCTTTCGAATCTCAAAGAACACTATGAAATATATACATATGTACATCCAGAGAAAAAACGTAGTAAATACAACTATTTACACTTTCATTTAACTATTTTTAGTAATGGTTTAGCTTCAAAGGGTATAATATTTAAGTTAAAGTGTGTAGATTTATTTGATTTCAAGTGTAATGATATCTTAATTAAATATGTTCCATTGAAGAAAAAAAAAATTTCGCTTTGACAGGTCGCCCGCCCACAGCTGAACTTCCATCACGCCTCTCTGCCCGGTTTCAAATTTCTTTCCAACTCATTCGATCCATCCATCACATATGGCCATCGTCATCGTCGAGGTCTACTCGGAGTACGAAGGGTTTAATATCCCTTTTTTTCTCAAAAGTCAAATCAAATATGATCATTGATCGTACTATTATTTTCACTATGCGTTTTTTCTGTAGATCATCATAAATCGATCCGATAGCGTCGAAAGGAAAAAAAGCTTTACATATAAATAATTTTGGTGCAGACTTGTTCCAGGTATGGGTTGGTTGGTATTGAATATGGACGTAAATGGACTAATGCAACATCCACCCTTCAAGTAAATGAAATACATGAGCTTTTCGTGTAGTCCGAAATGTGCATGACCTGATAATGGTTAAGTCCAACTGTCATTTAACGAAATATACACACATTTCAGTCTATTATGTATTTTCTAATTCTCTAAATTTTATGCAAATTGTCGAAAAAATTATCTATTTTTATATGTAGCCAGTGTACGGTATCTTACGTTCGGCACTGACCAAAATAACCATTCGCTCTGTTTGTTTAGATTTTGTTATTTGTTGAAAGTTTGAATTTTTTCTTTCTCATTTTTGCATTTAAGATTTATGATAAATTTGTTAATTAAATTCAATACTGTTTTGCACTCTGTTTTAATTTTTTTTTTTTTTTTTTTAAATGAATCCAAGTAAACTTAAACTTGACCCAATTTGAAGCAATTTTTGTCTTTTTTTAAATATTTTTTATATTTATATATATAATATTTTATTTATTATTTTTGTAGTAGTTCGAATGTTTTCTGGTTTAAATTGAATTGCAATCGTTGCAGTTAATTATTTGATTTGCAATAATTTTTTTTACATTTGTTCTGCTTAATGTGAGAGAGAGAAAGATAGAGAAAAAGAGAGATAGAGGGGGAGTCAAACAGACAAACATTTAGAGATAGATAGATCGATAGATGGATATCTCACCTTATTCTCCTAACAAATTCAGGATTGTAGCATTTATAATTTGCCATGCAAAATTATGGCATGGCAAATTCCTTCCTTCAGCAGATACATTTCCAACATTTACTTTTGAAGTTATTCAAATGCTAAATGACAATGGGAGAATTAACAATTGCAAAATTAAACAAAGATCTGCGAACACAGATCCTCGCAGTTGCGGGTGTCAGTAGAATAAATCATTAGAGCAATAAAGCAGAGAGAAGTTATAGAAAAAAAAATTACACTATTAAAAAAAGTATTAATCTTGTTACACATAAGAGAAAATTGATTTAAGCTGAATTACAATAGAGAGCGCCTATTACGGACAGCTCATAACCCATTACCGGGCAACTCCTATAACCGGACAAATTTCATCGTCCCAAGCTTTTAAAAATTTTTGCAATACAAAATGCATTTCCTTAACCGGACATTCCAATTAAATGGCGCGGACACTATATTTTAAAAATGTTGTTCAAAAGATCTCCCATAAGCGGACAGAAGCGTTGAAAAACAAATAATAATGATATTAATTAATTAATATTTGAAGTTCTCCTTTTCAACAATTTAGAAATTATTAAAAACCAGAAAGAACGTAGGTTACAATCGACTACTTAAATACCATTTCAGCTTTCATATTTGGACGATAATTTTTAAGTCAACTTCTTGTGTTGAAAATTTTTATAAAAAGTTTGTTGCTCAACACTTTTCCAATGATAAATATTCGATTAAAATAGTGAAAAATCTGTAAATCAAGCCTAGTTTTTGACAAAATATTTATTTTATTGATTGGCATAATTGTGCCAATTTTGATAAGAAAATTTTGTAAGATTTATGGCACTGGAGGTAACTGAGAAAATGGTCCGATCAAAAAACGTTTTAAACTTGCAGATGGGGCACATATACAGACTCTGTGTGCCAATTTCGGTTCGGTTATCTGAACTCCTACTATCTAGTTTTTGCTTACGGTCGGACGAACGAACGGACGGAAGGACGGAGGGACATGGCTAGATCGATTTCTCTATTGATGCTGATCAAGATCAAGAATATATATACTTTATATGGTCTCCGATCACTCCTTCTGGGTGTTACAAACAGACGCACAAACTTAATATACCCTCTGTGAAGGGTATAAAAGTAGAATTTGTACATCTCCCATAAGCGGACAAAAACACCGTGACGGTGGGTGTCCGGTTATGGGAGCTTTCACTATATTTTTTTTTTTGTCAATTTGTTTCTTGTGTAAAGTAAAAACGAAAAAAATTCTTTATTGCGTTTTTTTTTTTTTTTTTGATTTGTTTTTCAAATTACAAATCATTTAATTGTATAAGAATGCTGAAAATTTTAAAGTAGAAGAGCAAGCACAGCAAAGTGCACAAGAGAAAAATTGAAGTCCTGCCAATAATGATGATTCATTTTTAATGGGCAGCTTTGTGCTCCGCTATGCTGTGCGTCAGAAACTCATTTGTTGCAGTTGAAGTTACACCAAAGCAACAACAACAACAACAAGCACATTCATATATATTTTTGCATGGATTGCACATTGCGAACTGAGCTGAGTATGGTGGCAGCGTCGTCGGCGCTTTACTGTATCGATCACTTTAGGTTTAACATTTGTTTTCTTGCCAATATTCATCAGTTTTCATTATTTTTGGTTTACGTGAATTGAGCTCACGAAAGTTAAACTCATCATCATCAACATTAAGGACGGACGAAAGAAACGGATAGATACATTCAGCGACAGACAGACAGATATACAGACAGACATAGCGAAAGACAGATAGAAAGACGGCATTACTGTGTGTAAAATAAAATCAGCAGCAGCAGCAGTTGATGTCGACGTTGAACTACACTAAAAAAAAGACAAAGGGGTGTGTACGAAATGATATTTTATTCAATATCCTACACACGCAGAGCGATTTGTCCTTTTCACAATCAAGGAAACAAGAAAAAAAAAATATCATAAATGAAGAAAGGTGCATCATTTCTCGAAAGAAAATCAACACACACGCATTTCTGTACAACTTTTTCTTTTCTTTAATTTTTTTTTTTTTATTTTGTTTTTCTGGTATATGAAAAGTCTGCAGGAAATGCGATTGATGTGCCCAAAAGGCGGCCGACAGTCAGTCACTCACTCACTCAGACAGTCCGTTGACTTGTTTTGAAGTCAAAGTCGAGGGCGATATCGAAACCAGTCAGTCAGGCAGTTAGTCAGTTTATCAATTCATTCATTTATGCACTCATTCAGCTATTTTAGTTTCATATTTGTATATGTATAAATTATGTTTTGTTTTTTTTTTTTTTTTGGTTTACGAAAACCTAAAATTAAAAACTCATAAGATATCGACTGATATATTGAGCTGCACAAATTACTGACAACTCAGTCGCAGCTCAAATCAGTAAAAATATAAGAATAAAAAAAAGTCTTAAATACAAAAATCTGCTAAGCCATTGACGCTAAAAAATCATTTTTCGTTTAACTGCCGTGTTGTTTTTTCGGTTTGTTTTTTTTTTATCATCGCTTTCAGTCGCGCCAAGTCGAAGTTGAAGTCAAAGTCTCGTAACAAAAAGACAATTAGTCGTTATTAAGTTGTAGATTTCTCGTTGCTCTTTGAGTTTCGAGTCGATTGTGTACAATTGTTTGGTAATTTTCTGTACTATTTCAATGTATGCGCAATTAATGCGACGGAAATAATGATAAATAAATTGTTTTTTGATTTTTTCTGCTTCTCTGTTCCGACATTTGACGACACGATATTTTGCTAACTGTCTTATGCGTTTAGAGTTGTGAGCATTCCGAAAAGCGCTCAGTTGAACTGTTGCCTTTGACCGTTGCTAAATATTGGGATATTTAATCATAATTAAAACTTTCAAAGATTTGTTGCGGAAATAGATAGAGGACCGATGGGATTCGAGCATACGCAAATCCAGCCGCAACTCTATCAATCAAAGAATGACTAGAATAAGATTTTCCAAGAGGACAACAAATCTTCCAAAGATATAAGGTTTGCTCAATTTGAAAGCTCTTTGTTGAATATAGTATATAATACGATAGAATATAATTGCAACAAATTGTGAATGCACCTATTTAATAATCTAATATTAAAACTAATATACGTAAAATACTTATAAATTGTTAACGCCAGAACTCTTGTGTGGTACTTTATATCAAACTATATTATAGGAGCAAGCTATCAACTTTATATAGTTTCTAAATATATATATACTTGGAATGCTCGCCTAGTTGAACTTGGGCAGATGATTTGATTCACACCTCCACCGGTCTAGTATATTATACTCCGATATCTCTGAGCCCTGATTAAAGCATAGCAACCATAAAAAACATTGATTTCAATGACCTGCTTACTTCACTTTGGGTCTTCCTTGCATAAAAATAAAACCATCTTAGAATTGACCGAAAGCCTTTCATACACACTTATTTATCAAATCAACCTAGACAGTTGTTTATCAACAAAGTGAAAGTAGTTCCAATAATTACTCAAACAGTAAATTTTATTATAAATAATTCGTAGAACTACAATATAATGGATGTAGTTCAGTGATCGGCACTATCGTTGCAATAGTGCACACAGATAGATAGAGAAAAAAAGAGAATGAGAGAATCGTTCGTTTATTTGCACGAGCTACTATTTTGGTACTCGTGAAAGTTCCTAAAGCTTAGGCATCAGTCAGGGTTGCCAAATCAGGGGGTTTCCCCCTAGATTTAGTGGTTTTTCCCCGTCTGGGGGCCATTCTAGGGGTACAAATTTTACAAGGGGGAAATTGGAGGTTTTTTGAAATTCAAGTTGTAAATCGAATAATAAATGATATTTTTTAAATATATTTTCTAAAACGCAAAACGTTGAGGATAAAATTCGTCATATATTTGACGACATCAAAACTATTTTTCAATCAAAGAATTGCCACTCACTATGAATAGTTTGGATAAACATTTCATCATGTGTTGGCAGCTTTACAAAAATGTAAAACAGTATTAACAAAAATGTGTATTTCGTACTGAATTGCACAAACAAGAAAAAGTTTCGTACAGTTCTAAGAAAAATTAAGGATTTGAATCGTATTCAATCGAAACCTCAAATATGTAAATACTTTGGTTATTACTTGACATTGAGTGTGCAGGGTTAGATTCAAGTACGGTTTTGCACATTAAGGAGAACTGTAAAATTTTTCTTGCCGTTTGTGCAAGGAGTTGCTAACGCGACTCCCAGAAAATATAAATATTTTCGAAAAAATTGCATTATTTTGTCCGAATTGTCCTATAAGTCAAGTAAATCCAGATGTCACTGACAAAATTTTACATTTTAGATCAGTATGTGAAATTATTGATCTAACTTTACATGAATAGAATTTAGTGAACACTGAACAATGGAAAAACATTGATTCAATCGAAGAATTTTGGGAAGAAGTGTCTCAAGTGAAAAATGCACATTACTTTAACATAAGTAAATTAGTTACAACTATTCTAACTTTACCATTTTCCAATGCTGCTACACTGAGAAAAATATCAAAACGAAACAGTGACAAAACCTCAAATTATAATTCTAGAGATGTAGTAAATTTTTGTATCAACATTTATTTATAAATTTTTGTAACAGCATTTATTTATTATAAAAACACTTATCGATGTTTTTTTCCTTCCCTCGGTCGCCATCGAACTCGTGACTACTCGTATGATAGTCGAACACTCTAACCACTATTCCAAGGCAGCTCTTTTTACTGCTGCGCAAATAACATCCACATATTATTGATATGATATTTGGCGCAATCTTAATATTTAGAATAGTTCGTGGTTCGAACGCCAATGGATGCCAAAAAAATTTTTTAAGTGTATATTTCGTTTTTTTTTAATTAAATGGGTAACTAAATGAAATAAAATTACAAAGAAAAAAAGACGAAGGCTTAGGTTTGGTTAGGGTGGTAAGAAAATAGCTGCTATTTCCCCAAGTAGCGCATTTTTGATAAGACACTTAGAATATTTTAATAATAATTCTAAATAAAATGCCTATTCTATACATACTATCTATAATATAGAAAAAAAAAAAGAAAAAAAATGAAAAAACCTTTGGTGGCCACTGGGGTTTGAACCATGGTCCTTCGATTGCAACTCAAGCGCTCAACCACTTATGAAACGTATTACACTTCTATTTCGAAACGTGTAGCCATGACGAACTTTTGAAACGAAATCTATTTCAAAATAGAACGTTACAGTTTCTAGATTTTTATGCCCTTCACCAAGGGTGACATGCGATAAAGCCATAGGTAATAAAGCCATATGACTTTATTTCTCGTTCGTAACAAAGCCATTATGGCATTATTTGTCAAATGAAAATTTTTGTTATTTAATTTTTCTAAAAATTGACTGAGTACGTGTTGCACGCCGCCCACCCAAAGGAAACTTCAATGCAGAAGTACTGCTGAC
>JAWNPW010000409.1:0-16673 GCA_035078745.1 Diastata ussurica
GGTTCTAGCACGTCAGTGTTTAGCTCTACAATTTTTCAAAAATGGCCAAAAACGCTATTTTTAGGGGTTTCAACCCCTTTTCTCGAAAACCTGACGTGATGGAATTTTTGAACCCAGATTCGTGTTCAGCGCGCAAAATGCTTTCGGAAACACTTCGAGCCATCTTATTTGCACAACTTTGTTGTTTTTTCTCATCATTTTTGTTTGAAAAATTAATTTTTTTTTGCCACATATGGGTATTTCCATAGCTACGTACGTGACAGTCGTACGTTTTCAACAAGAAGAAAAACCAAGAAAAATTTAAATTATTTTTTTCTTGCTTTGGTTTTTTGATAGAACTGAAATAGCACTTTATTTAGTGTAAGAAGTGCGAGCTGTCGAAAGCATGGTTCTAAGATATTGGCAAATAAAAAGAGATTTGTTGCGTAACAATAATAAAAGTCGATTTCGTCAGCTTCTACAAAAGTGGAAAAATCAGCGAAACGCGAAAGAGTTATTTAATGCGTCCAATTTTAAAATGAACTGGGATAGTTTCACTTTATATTGAAAATTGTTGAAAAAATTTGATTAGTTTTGTTATACAAGCTATAATAGATAAGTCATGTGACATACGTTACGTGAGAAATATTGCGTTAACGTTTTTCTTAAATATTGGTTCTTATAATTTCTGTGTTATGTTTGTGTTATTTGTTCATTTATGTGTCATTAAATACTTGTTTTTACAGAATATGCTGTTCTAGCTACTTTTATTTTCACAGTTTCTCTTTGCTCCAGCTTCACTTTTTTTTTTCTCGATTTTTCTTGTTTTTTTTTTTGTTTTATACGGTCTTTTGCCTTTTTTTCTTCAAGAACTATCTCATTATTTTATGTCAATAACAAGATGCCTGTTTCGTGTTTTTGTGATCTCTCATTCGCTTCTGCACGGTACTATGAAAACTTCATTGGGTAATTTTTTTATTTCTTTCTATACCGCTTGGTAGTTTTACTTATTTTTTCATGTTTCAGACATCTACACAAAAATACAAAAAGTCTATAATAAAAATAAAAATATTTGTCTTTGTATTTACAATTAAAGTCTCGTCACGTGACAAACTTTGAACCGCTAAAAAAATTAATTATTTAGATCAATTACCGAAGTGAAAATTTTTTTAAATTTCTATGCAGTTTACTTTATTTAAATTGAACATTTCAGAAACTTGCAGCAGAAAATGCGTTAATAAAGTTAACAAATTATATTTTTGAGCTACGAACGTGACATTAGGAAATCATTGAATGTAAACCATATTACCGTTTACCAAGCTTTTCTTGATCTTTTTGCACTTTTCTTTTTTTAATTGTTGTTGTAAGACTTACTTTATAGTTCGAGTGAAAACATAACAAGCCTCTTAAAGCGGTAAATATCAAAGAGAAAATGCTATTAAATCTTAGAAAAAACGAAAACAGATAACTTAAATTTGGAAACGATTGTTTTCATGGTACCAACTGAGATAAGCTCCCAATAGTTTAAAATAAATAAAATTTGAATATTTTTCTTTCATAATATCATATGAAAACGCTTATTTACTAACATTTCCTTTTTCGATCAGGGTGGTCCTTTCTATGCATATACCCATATACAAAGAAAATATGTTACTATCGATATTTAAAGTATTTTTTCTGTTTTTTCCAAGAAAAATAACGGTTTTCAGATAGAAAAAGTATTTCGGCAGATTTAACACTTTAATGACATTTTCCATTTTTTTCGCACATTACGGTATTTTTAATATTTTAGTACTTTCGTTATTTCGAAGCCTAATTTCTTAGCATTGAAAAGATACCACTTTCGACATATTTTCATTGTATATATGAAAAAAAAATTATATACAAAAAAAAAAAAAAAAATTGACCCCTATACCCCTATGCGAAATATTTGCAGGATTTACAGAGGACTAACAATACTATAAGTATAAAAAATTTCATTATGATAGGCGACAACAAAGTTTTTTGGCCACATTTGAAATATGTATATGGGCTATTCCATGCCAAGTGGTACCAAAATTTAAATTGATGTGAAATTAGGACAATTCTTGAAAATTTCTGGGAATTTTCCTACCGAAAAAAATTTATTTTTGGAAATTAGGTTCGATTGGTATTTTGACGCCTTCTCATCATAAAAAAAAAGAACAAAAAAAAAATTTTTTTTCACATTCTAAAATACAGGTGAAAAAAAATTGAAGTTTTCTTGGAATGGGACCATGTTTTTTTTTTTTATTTTCTTTTGTATTGTATCTTTCTGCTTATCGTTTTTACTTTAAGATAGAAAATGTTCTAGAGTGGGCCGAGACCTTTTAATAATTGTTATTAAATTTTTAAGAGAAACAAACAGGCAAAAAATGATTGTTTTGATTCAAATTTTGTTAAAAAACATCATATTTTGTCGTCATATATCTTTAAAAAATTCAATAATAATTATAAAAAGGTCTCTGCCCCCCTTTTCTATCTTAAAGTAAAAACGATAAGCTTTCTAAAAAAAAAAATAAAAAAAAAAACTGATCCCATTCCAAGAAAACTTGAATTTTTTTTCCACCTGTATTTTTGAAAATTTTTTTCGGTAGGAAAATTCCCAGAATTTTCAAAAATTGTCCTAATTACACATCATTTAAAATTTTGGTACCACTTGGCATAGAATGCCCCATATACGAACACAGAATTCAGAGCACTCCGAGTGACAAGCTATATGTTCCGAGTTGTATACAACGATCGAAAATACGGCCCGTCATTTCATTACTTTGATGTTAATTTTACCTAACCTGAAAGCAATTTCAAAATAACGTACGATGAGAAATATCCAATTATCATACCCGAATACTCATGCTTCTGTAATCAGTTGATTAATTTTACTCAGGAATTTTCGTTACATGAAGAACACCATATCTCGCTTCGTTTGGGCCGCCAACAATACTTTATTCAACAGTAAAAAAACAAGATTAAATGTTGCATTTATGGATGTAAAGTATGCGTTCTCTACAAGCAAAAGATGCAATCTATTATTATTTGCGATTTACCTCGAAGCCGTGTCAGAGCTGTCGATGCGGTGTTTGCAAGTTTTGTTGAGCGACGTGATCTGCCGAAACAAATTGTGTCCGATAACGCTCGTAACTTTTCGATTTAATTTAAAGCTTCAAGATGCTTTCGTTACAAAGTGATGACCCAACGCAACTGCTTCCATTAACGCCTAAAGAAAATGTTTCACTCATAAATCGATGGAAAAGGTCAAAGTAATACATAACTAGTTCAGCCATCGCTGGAAGCAATGCGAACACGTGCGAGCTGCATAAGAGTTATAAATGACAGTGCCCTCTACGAGATCTACTACCTGCAGACGTGGTGCTTATAAAAGAAGATCTATTACCTTCAACCGAGTGGAAAGCCTATATGTGAATCCAAGCAGCATTACTTAAAACGAAGACTGGTATTCTCAATTGCTAAACTATGCCCATTGCCTATGTTACACTCTTAACCCACGCTAACAGTCATTAATTTGAAGCATGCACTTGGCACACCTTCAAACTTTTTCATTTTTAATCATGTTCATAAAACATCAGCCTATCCTATCTATTTATCTACCTATTAACTAGGCATATAAGACCATATTTACATTGTACCTAAAGATAGAATACGTTATGAAAATAATATTAGAATCATTTTGGGGTCATTTTGTAATAAAAACTTTCCGCACCAACCCCAATAAAGTTTTTAATGAATTTCGGAGTTTTTGTGAGATAGTTTTAAAATTAGTTATCTTATGTTAGTGAAAAGTTTGGTGACCCCCATTATTTTTTCAAAATACAAATTTCATCCAAATACGTCAATACATTGAATAAGAAAAACCTGTTTGGAAAATGTTTGGAAAAGTCTGGTTTACCTGTAACGGCCGTTCAAAGTTGACACTCCGTTCAACTTCTAAAAATTATACCTGTCTTAGGTTTTTTTACAACTTTGCAACTACATATCTCAAAAAGTTCTGATTCGATTTATGCAAACTTGGTGTTATATATAAAAACTACTATCTTATCTTTATTAATCAATTAACATTTTTATTGTACATAGTCGGGAACTATTTTTTAAAAATCATCAATTTTTCTCAGATTTTTATATTTGGAGGACATAAAGTCTCAGGGACTAAGTGGGATGAGGCGAAAGTTTCTTGAAATTATTTCATTTAATGTATTTTGAATCCACTCCCCAAATAAGCAGGACCCACCGCGATCCACCGGAACCCGTTGTTTTTCGTTTGGAAATTTTACATCGCAAGCTGAGTGTTCAAACGCTTGAAAAATGTTAGTTTTTGAAGTCTTAAACTTTGAAAAAATAAATAAAGGTACACAAATTTTGATTTTAATGTAAATAAATTTGCAAATAAACACTATATGCCACGAGCTTCCATAAATTAATTTTAGTGGTTTGAAAAACTAAAATTTTTTCGAATATCACTGTCTTTTCACAAATTTCAATTTTTGAGTATAAAAACAGTCACAAATGAACAGTGATGAAGCCGTTGTTTCTTTATTATGATATTTCAATGTATTCTGAACTAACTCTTCACATAAACATGATACGGGCGGACCATGGGACTGTCTTTCTTTTGTTTGAAAATTTTATCTTTTAAAAAAAATCCTAATATTACACCGGTCCTTAAAGTATGTTAAGCAATTTTTAGCATTTGGAAGTATGCAACAAAGTTTTGTGCGGAAAAAATTAAAAATTTCATAATTTTTAGATGTACCTAAAAGTATGGAAAAAAAATATTGTAGCATTTTTGTATGGTAAAATATACCGGAAAATAAAAATTTCGAAAATTGGATGAAAATGGTCGAAAAGAGCACCGAATGATCTCATTTTCCAATATGAGTTGATAAATATCATTTCACATCTTCTTACTTTATTTCAACTAAAAATATTGATTTTTGTAGCTTTGAAGTCACATAACTGTTTTTGCTGTACCGGAGGTACGCGAAAAAATTACCCGATCCTGGAACTATTGTAAGGTGCATATAAAAGACATATACAGAGCTTATGTTCCAAACCTGAAGCAATTCTCTCTACTCCTTCACTTTCACTTCAATATTCAATATAATTGAAGTTTTATCTATCTTTTCCAAAAAACTTCAATCAAAAATTCATATTCGGTCAAAAGTTACAACTGTTTGACCGTGGTCACCTGGAAAAACGGCCTTTTCTCCCATTGTGCGACGACAACCCAGAGGTTGCTCAATGGTGGATTGGTGGCGGTCGATGGGGCCGGCTGAAGTGCGTGTGGCATTGGTCAAAGCATCAGTTGGGGTCCTGAAGCAACAAATCAAAAAAATGGCCGCGTTACCAGTTCATTGAAGTTTGCGTGCTGTTCTTCAACGTGGCTTGTGAGAATCAGTTATATGATTGAATCATATGTTTAAAATAATAGTAAGGCTATTTGAGTGTAGTTTTAATTAGTCGTAAAATTAAATTAATTAATGAAACACTCAGTCGTTAAGTTTATATCGTTAAAAATAGGTGTAAGAAAGAAATGAAGTACTACTATAATATAATTGAATTCGAATTAATCATTATTTTTATTAAAAACTAATAACCGTGTCCTAATAAATAAATAATAATTAACATTTTCGGTTTTTGACATCAATAACAGCTTTGAAGCTGCTATTGCAAAAATATGAAATTGCCTTGTGAACTCATTGCTTTTTAAGACACTACATTAGGCATATGACTATTTTGGAAGACCATATTTACATGGTACCACAAGATAGAATACGTTAAAAAAATTATATTAGAAGCATTTTCGGGTAATTTTTTGATAAAAAACTTCCGCACCAACCCAATAAAGTTTTTGATGAATTTCGGGGATTTTGTGAAACAGTTTTAAAATGAGTCATTTTATGTTTGTCAAATGTTTGGTGACCCCTACTATTTTTTCAAAATACAAATTTCATCCATAGACGTCAAAGCTCTATTTCGCGTTTTTCACAGGTTTCGGTACAATAGTTGATTTTTCCTAAAATAGTTTTTTACAATTTGTGGGTTAGCGTTAATTATTAGAGTGTCAGTGACCATGACGAACCCTCAATATTTTCTTATCAGCTATATTTCTTGCATACAACACAAAGCTCTATCTTGTTATTTGGGATCACTTCCCATACAAAATTTAGTAAAGTTAAATTATTTAACTTTTTGAGTTAGATAGGTAGCTTGGATTTAGAAATTTCGAACCTTTGCCTTGGATAAGCAATGCTTGCTGGATTTCTAGAGCCATATTTGCTATTTTTACTTTCCTTCTTGTTCCAAAACACCGAATTGAACTACTTCGAATTTGCAAATTCATATGTGGCACATTAGGGTGTCCCTTATATTGCATTTGTTCGTATTTGCGAATGCATACCCTCTCATTTTGTTATAACTATCATTGTGTACTCACATGCAAAATTTCATTGCTGTACGATGATGTTAACCCGTGTCGGATCGTCTCTAAAAAGTTACAAAATAGGCTATTAATTACAGCTATTTCAAACCAGCAACGAAGTAATATATGCGCAGAACGCGCCAAAAAAGTTATCCAGGATATATATCCGTTATCTAAAACTCGCACTTTGAATTTAAAGTTTATTAGTTACAATAATTAAGTTTTAAAAAAGTAATAAAAAATGTTAACTTTGTATGTGATGTGGTCTGTATAGCTTCATGTCATGCGACAGAAAATTACACATTTATAAAATTTGGGGGTCACTTAAACATTTCACCTAACTAAACCAATACAATTTTATTATTACAGAGAACTTTATTCGGGTTGGTGCGGAAGGTTTTTATCACAAAATTACCCGAAAATGTTTCTAATATTGTTTTTATAACGTATTCTATCTTGTGGTACTATGTAAATATGGTCTTCCAAAATAGTCATTTGCCTACTCTACTAGCAATAATTAATACAAATCTTAATAATTGTTTATTAATTTGTATAGAATTTAAAATAAATTTTTTGGCAATTATTTAGCATATGTTGATTGTGTCTTTCATTTTCAGCATTTAGTGACCTTTGTTGAGTAGTAAATTTTAGTCACTTGCATAGATTTCGTAGGCCCTTTACCGCTGAAATCATCCCGTCTCCGTAAAAGCACAATTGTCAAAGGCAGTTAGCGACCCCACCATGAACGCTTTTCTGGTATCGATGGCCCGATTTGTGGGGCTCCTTGAGCTTCCATTGTTTGTTCGCGCTAACAGAACTTTACTGAAAGGATATCAGCAATTCGTTAAACACTTAGCTGACCAGTCCATATAGAATATACTGCCCAAATGCTCGCATTTTAAAAAAGTTCCCGGAACCATTCACTTAACATTAAAAGAGTTGGTTACTGTACTAGCCCGAATTGAAGCGGTGCTGAATTCGCGTCCTCTCACACCACTAAGTGCAGAGTCATCTAAGCTCCTTCCAATACCTCCTGGTCATTTTCTGCGCAGTTCAACGCTACTTGTTCTATCTGAATTGGACAAAAATATCCTGCCGCTAATCAATCGTTGGGAAAATCTAAAGCCGCTTCATTATCAGATCAGACGACGATGGAAAATTGATTGCATTCACGAGCTCCACACAAACCGGTGTGCTTTCTCGCCCGACTGTGAATCTCTACATAATCCCGCTGAAAATTTAGATTTTTATAGTTCTCGCTCTTTCGTAGCTATCCTCTTATTTTATGTTCAATTTATTTCCTCTCTTATTTACGAACTGAACTCATCAAATAATCTATATTCACAGATCTACAAAAAGTTCGCGAATGTGAACTGCTCGATATGCGGAGGAAAGTATGGGTTGCTCGATATTAGTTTCGGGGTGCCTGCGTTCAACAGGCAAGTGACTGCGTAAGCTGCCTGACCACATCGCACTTGGCAACGCCTGCAACTTACCGAGCAGCATCGCAACTTGGCCACCGCACGCCCACCAGGTTAGAGCATTCGTCATTTTTTATTGCGTAGCACGTCACTTTCACTGTGTAGCTTATCACCGCCCATTCCATTCATCATGCATATCAGTGTTATTGCACTCGTGCATGGCGGGCGGTATGTTTAAGCCAAATGCGCCCTCCTTGTAGTTATAACATTATTTTGTTAATTTGTTTCCTTTTTTCGTCCATACTAAGTGTGTCCCAAAAACACCTGAATTTCAACATGCAGCGCCATCTATTGGTTGCATTTACAGCATTAGAAGCATGGCTTCATCCTCATTCCAAAGCAGCCAACTTTATGTAAATTGAATGACAGATGTTAAAGTTACAGCCATTTCAATAAAAGATCTCATCTAGCTCCCGCATCCTGCTCGAATGACCATGTTTATCGCCGTGAAAGATCGCCAATCGAGATCGCCTATCGAGCTCACCAATCGAGTTCGCCGGATGCGTGAGCTAGATGAAATCGCCAGATGAGATCGCCATACAAGATTTTTTAAATGAAATCTTGTTGGATTCGGATGTTGCTAGTTGCAAAGGCGGCAAGAATATCACTCATTTTTGCAGATTAGATATGCCGTGCTGCTGACGTTTGGTAGAGTTGATTTCCGGTCTTTGGGTCACAATACCACGCAAAAATAAACACTTTTTTTTTCAACTTAACAAAATATTCACTTTATTTGTAAGGTTAGCGTCGAGAAGAGAGGAAAAAAAGACTTATTATTTTTTATGATTATTACAAAAATGGAGTGTCGCGGCTCTCAGAAAGAAGTCGTTGCGTGGATTATTCAACAAGCACAAAGTTGCGTTGCTGATGATTTCACAAAAGAGAAGAGACCGAACTAAGTCCGGTATGTGGCTTATATACATTTTGTTCGTGGGCTTTTTGTTTAATATAAAGAGAGCAAAGAAAAGGATAAAAAAGCTTTCATAGCTATTGGCTTCAAACTGCCAGGGTTGAAAAAGGTAAAATTACTTATTAAAAAACTTCATCTTAAAACTAAGAGCGCAGACTTAAAACTAATAATTGAACTTGAAATTAAAAAAGATGTTTGACTTCAAGCAAAAAATGAATGAACTTAAAACTAAAAATGATGAACGTTAAAACTATAAAGGATGAACTTAAAAACTACAAAAATATGATACTGCTTCGCGACGCATTTCTCACTCTTATTTTTCTACTGTCGGCGAATTCGAAGTACGTCACGGATCCCACTGGCAACAACAACCACAATTATCTATAAGCTAAGTACACACATATATAGGTCACATTTTCAATAAATTACACCGATGAACGGTGCTTCATTTTATACCGTTATCGCCCCTGCATTCGCTAATTTTTGGCGTCTGTGCACTAAGCCGAATCCATCAATACTTTCTCGATAAGTTTTCAAATTGTATTGTGCATTGTGGCATATCAGCAGTGTAAAAAAGAGGAGCTCCTACGTGGATATAGTATGGTCTAGAAATAATGTAGTAAAGTGTAGTAAAAGTAATCCATCATTTTCTCAATAGATGGCTTTAGTACTCTGTATCTGGAATAGTTTTTATTTGATTTATTTTCAACAGATGTCGTTGTAAAAATGACAGTTAGTACTAGAAAAGCTTCTTTGACAGTTTTGCATTTGATTGACTTACTTTCGTTTGCGCACGTGTCAAAAATGAACCCTTGCAAGCAAAGTTTTTTGATCATAAGGATCAGAGTTTCTATGAGAGAAGTATAATGAAAATACCTTCAAAATGGCAGAAAGTATTCGGACAAAATGGGGTATATTTGGCTTTGTTCGGATGATTCTATATATACCCTTCAATTTCACACAAAAAAAAAATGGATTTCTTTTTACAAAGTACACCTTCCATACTCATATACAACAGTCGACTTAGGCCGACAGTTAGATACCCTTCACCTTCTATATTTTCATTTGGACGATAATCTTTAGTCAACTTCTTTGGCTGAAAGTTTTGTAAAAAGTTCGTTGCTCAACTCTTTTAAACTCACAAATATTGGATGAAAATAGTGAAAAGTGGGCGAATCACGTCCAGTTTTGGACAGAATATTTATATCATTGGTTAGCATAAATATGCCAAATTTCATAAGAAAATATTGTATTTTACAGGACTTAAGGACAGAAAAGTGCCAAATAAGGCACAAAAACACACATCGGTGAACTGGAGGAACCCGAAAAAAAGGTCCGATCCAAAAAATTTTTTAACTTGATCTTACTCGTTATATGAGTAAGGTGTGTACCAAATTTGGTTTCATTATCTCCATCCGTCTGGTTTTTTTTTGCGTACGGACCGACGGACGGACGGACAGTCGGACGGACATAGCTAGATCGATTTCTCTATCGATGCTGATCAAGAATATATATACTTTATATGGTCTCCTCCTACTGGGCGTTACAAACGGACGCATAAACTTAGTGTACCCTCGGTGAAGGGTATAATGATATTGCTAAGCAGTTTGGAATTCTTCCCGGCACTTTATTAAAAATTTTAAAAAACATGGCAGTGATTTTAAAAAATGTAGAAGACGAGCAATTAAGCACTGAACGCAAAAGGCTTCGAACCCTTGTGAAGATGAGGAGTAATATACCGAATAATGTGATTGAATCTCTAAATGTTTGCGAATTTTTGTTAATTAACAAAATTTAAGAGTATTTTCCAAACTAAAATACCAGATTACACGCTGCGACAGTCAGAAATAGCTTGGAAATGTCATAGTGAAAGTTGTAGGTTTGGTCGATTAAAATAAAACTATAGACTGGAAATTTGGCGGACGCCCACAAAATCTTGACTTATAGTGAAAAAACCAGCTGTGTGACAGTTTTTGAAAGAGGAAACTTAGACCTTTTTAATGGTATATATGGTTTGTTGGATTTCATATGCTACCTTTGTGTATTTTCCAAGCAAAGGCAAATTTTTGTTGTTTTTTCAACAATATGTTTTTGGAAAAAGTTTAATAAATAAGTCAATTATTCATAATTGAACCTACTTTCCAAATATTGATACCGAAGTGGTAGTTTTCATACGAAATAGTATAGAAAAACATCGAAAAAGTTGCAAAAAAGTGAAAAAAACAAAAAAAAACAAAAATTCGGTTGCGTTGAAAATATACACAGATAGCATATATACACGATAAGTTCAGATTTTAGGGCTTTCCGATAAATTCCAAGTATGTAGTTTTGTTAGTCGACCAGACCTTCAACCATCACATAAAACTTCCCAGCTATTTCAACTTTGTTCCATTTTGTATCACTGCGTTATTATACCATTCAACAGGTTGAATAGTATATTAACTTTGAGCAGATGCTTGTAACGCATAGAAGGAAAAGTCGGAAACCCCACAAAGTATATATATTTGTAATCAGCATCACCGCAGAAATCCATTGACCCATGTCCGTCTGTTGTTACGCAAACTAGTCCCACAGTTTTAGAGCTATCGTGCTGAAATTTTGCACATAGACTTCTAGTTACCATAAGCTGCATTTGAAAATTAAATTTTTCATGGCATGCTTGATAGTTTCGATAATAATTAAGAATATGTTTATACTTGTTAATTCGAATTAAAGTGTCGTATTAATAATATCGGTAAGTGGTTACTATAACACTTATGTTGAATGGTATAGAAGCTTCGGTGCATGCCGTGATACTATTGCTTCTTTACTGGTTTTAAATAAAAATGCAAAAAATATCATAATTTTTGTATAATGATGTTTCTATATAATGAAGTGATTTCCTGGTTTCGTTCGAATTCATGATAGGGAAGTTCGCGGTTTACGCTTGCGGAAATCATTAACGTTATACAGCTTCCAATCTCCCTATATAAAACATCACGCTGAAGTAATGGATACAACTCCCAACATCTCAACGCCTCTTTTAATGAACACATTAACTGATACGCCCCTGGGCTTCCAGAAAATTTAATCAATCAATGTGTGTAATGGTTGGTTTTGATCGTGCTGAAAATATATTTAAATATAATTGAAATAAAATTTTGGTCCTCTGGTCACTTCAAATGTTTGTGCATGTTAACACCTCATACTTAACGCATGCGTTATCAAACCGTTAACTTCAAACAAACACTCCGCAAACTCAAAAGAAACAACTAGAAAACAAAAACAACAGCAGGCTGATCACTTAGCTCGATAAGAAGTGATTAGTTCGTAAACAACCGAATAGTTGTTGTTGTGAAGCTGCATCTGCTTGCGGTTGTTTCTTTTCAATGACAAAGAGGGTATGCAAATGTTCTGCACAGTCTGAGTTGAGCCGCCAACACGTATACTAATTTTGGAGTGATAATGTAAAAATAAAAGAAAAACTAGTACACAAAAAATCAAGAAGTTTATAGTAAATTTAAGTTCAACAAAATGCATTATTATTAATAAAATAATAAATATTGTACGTTAGTTATAAAATTTAACTGAACAACGACAGTATTATATTTAAAACGAACATAAACAATTTAAAAGTGAAATGTGAAATATGAACTTAAAACAAATATCACCAACGCATTAACAATAAAACTAAAGTATAACGATTGATCCAACATAACAAACATTTTGAATATTGAAATAAATAAGCACTGTGTAAAACGTGGAAGAAACATTACTGCCAATAAAGTGACAAAATAAAAATTAGTCTCAAAAGACAAAACAGTATAAAACCCTATAATTATCAGCTAATATAATTTTGAGCCAAATTTTTATCTGTGACAAACAATAATCAACGAAAAATATCACCGACATCATTACAAAAATCAAAACAAGAAGCCGCCGGAGAAGACGATTTAGCGGAGAATAACACCAGATTTTGGAGCTAGCACCACATCTAACTACGACAGCAGCATCTTCGCCAACAACATCAAATTAAGTACGCGGACACCCATACGGAAAATTGTAGTCGTCAAAAACTAGTTAATATAGCAGGTTAATTCTAAGTTTGTTTGAATATGATATGTAAATTATTTGTAGTATCGTAGGCTTAATTATTGAATGTTATTGTAAAGTTATATCTTGTATTATTTTTAGAGTTAAGATTCTATTTTTATTGTTAATTATCATATTGTTAATAGGCTATGGACAATTTAAAGTAATAATTAGCTGTTTAAAATCTAAATGAGTGGAATAATTAAAATTGATTTATTGAACTTAAAATGATAACTTATTCACACGTAATATTTTTTATCGATGATGATTTGAGTGTGGAAATATTGAACTAAAGGTTTAGGGATTCTCCAATGAATACTGTGGACAAAGAGAGAGTCAAGGTAGGGCAGGGCAACGAGGGGTAATTGATGTAGTCATAGAATTTGTTAGTTTCAGACCTTTTTTCTATCTGTGGTAATTTTTTATGCACGGATATTTTTTTTTGTTTTTGGGAAATACCAGCAATCGGGAAGAACCAACGCATCCGACGAGCTCAGCCCACCGTGCAAGCGATTGTGAGGTATGCGCTTGGTTGCCGTCCTAAGCAACCGGGTCAAGTCTTCATTACATGTGGCACAACATAAACACAGTCTGAATGGGAAGATTTTTTTTTTTATTTCTCCAAGTTCATTACAATCTATCCATACATACAATAATTAACTTATTTTAAAACAAAAAGAAGAAAAATGATCCAATGATCACTAATCTTAAGAATTAATTAGGAAGTTTAGATTTGTATAATTTTGTGATTTAAAATGAGTGATTTAAAAAACGATGTGGGAGATATCTTGTCGTGTGTCGACTCTGGTAGCAGGAATTCGAAGCCTAATTGCTAGTTCGTTCGGATTTCTTTCAAGTCGTGCCAGGTATTTTTTTGGATTTTCTGCTATAACTTCTTTAACGGTTGCTATTTTCAAGTCACATGCAATGGTAGAATTCCTTACGTACCATGGTGCGTTTACGATTAAACGTAATGCTTTTGACTGGAATCTCTAGAGTTTATCTATGTTAGAGGTGCACATAGTGCCCCATAGCTCAATGCCATATGTCCATATTGGTCTAAGTAGCGCCTTATATATTAGCAGTTTACTCTCGATGGATAGCTGGGAACTTTTTCTAATTAACCAGTAGTACTCTCTTAATTTCAATTTCAGCTGTTTTGATTTCTCCTGAATATGTTTTTTCCATTGAAGCTTTCGATCCAGAAGTCCTAAGTATTTCGTGGATTGCTTTTGATGAATAATTTTGTTCTTAAGAGTTACAGGCGGACATGTTTCTCTTCTATTAGTGAAAGTAACGTTCACTGATTTAGTTTCGTTTGACATTATGCGCCACATTTTTAACCATTTTTCAATTTCATTTAGAGCTTGATGCAAAAATAGCGGTAGCATCTGCAAAGGTGGCTGTGAGAGTTCCGACTGTATTTGGAAGATCCGCTGTATATAGCAGATATAATGTTGGTCCAAGGACACTTCCCTGCGGAACTCCTGCCGATTTCTTTATTGGTGACGAACATTCATTACCATATTGCACAATAATTTGACGATTTTTTAGATAATCGTTCATTATTTTGTAGAAATGGTAAGGAAGTTTTGTTTTCATTTTGAATAAGAGTCCATTATGCCACACCTTATCGAATGCTTGCGTAATATCAATGAAGACAGCGAAACAGTATCTTTTTGCATTTATATCAGCGTCTATCTGTTTCACCAAGCGATGTTAGAAAAGGTGTCAATCTTTTCATTATTAGCTTTTCGAACACTTTTGACAGTGTCGGAAGCAAACTAATGGGTCTTTCCCTGGTTTCGGGAAGGAGCACGTTCTCTAATTTGCGTTTAGAATAAACGTACACAGACCCTTTTGTGATAGCTCTTTCAACATTTTCGCTGATATTGAGTCATCATCAGTGAGTTTATGACCATAAAAATTTCTTTTATTTTGAAATTTTTTATTGGAATATCCATTTGCAGTGGAGACTGGAGGAAAGACAATATATGTTCATAATCTTCCTCAGGAAGTTCAGGAGGGTGAGCCATAAACGTTGACTTCAAGTGCTTGGAGAAAGTTTCTGCTTTTTCTGCGTCACTCCGAGCCCATTCTCCACTTGTTGTTCTCAGTGGTGGTATATGTAGCTTTGGCCGCTTAAGCAATTTAGTTGCTTTCCAAAGTGAAAAGTCGCTGTTTTGGTATGGTGTAAGACTTCTTATATGATGCTGTATAGCAGTATTCCTCAAAGAGTTCAAAAGTTCCGTTAATTCCTTTGACTTTCTATTTAACTTTGTTTTTATCAATGGTGACCTCGTAGTTTGCCATAGAATTTATCGCGTCCTATTGGCAGTACATAACCGTGTCGAGCCGACATTTGTTAAAACCTCGCGTACGACCAACTTTGAGTATATTTGCGTCAAAATCACTGTATGTAAACAATACCTTTACATATTTTGCTGTTATATTCGCCTCTCTCAACCTACTAGTGGTTACCAACAAGCTTTAGATGCTTTTGACTCCTTTTAGATGTTCCTGACCCCTCTGATACTGTCATAATTATTGGTGATTTTAACCTGTCCAATCTTCAGTTGGCTCAATTTGATGACGAATCATATTATTTCGCGTCTAATCTCCCCTCAGATGAAGAATCCTCTTTACTGACTGTCTCTTAGACTCTGGTCTTTTCCAATCAAGTGATATTACTAATAACCTTGATAGACAACTCGTCCTTGTCTTCACTTCGGACGCAAACAGCTGCATTACGTCGAAAATTCACATTTAGATTGCTATCACCCACCTCTATCAATTACTTTTTCCTTTGACAATGTTAATAAAGTTCTACTCTTATAGATTTTATTTTCGTAAATCAAATTTCGAAGAATTAAATAATTTGATCAGTCAAGTTAACTTTCAGCATTCGTTCGCTAACTGTCAACCGGTGCGGTCGCTTTTTACCTCGCTCTTAACAATTCTTGCAATTTACGCTTTTTATTTTGAATCGTTGATTTTTGTTTGCTATATTCCGAATAATAATAAATTTTGTGATCAGGTTTGTGTATTTTCAACTCAATCTTGCGTGCGATTGTTTATAAATTCTCGTGCGCTTAAAATTGCGAAAAGGCATTATCTTGGTTGCATACATTTTTACTATTTTGCTTTGCTTTCTTTATTTTTGTTGTTGGCGTGAGTCATTATATTAATACTCTTTTTCAAAAACAACTAGTACTACGTAGTTTGACGTTTAAGTTTTAATCTTCTATTTCTCGTTGATCTAGAACTCGCTTATTGAATTTAACTTTTAAAGCTTTTCCTTTTTCAAATTAGTGGTTCTTAAACTCGCTAATTACTCTACTGTTATTTAATCAATTTCCATTGAACTGTTGCATAGTTTTAGGATTCATTTTCTAATACTTTTCTAATATTTACTTTGTCAATTTTATACTTTTATTCTTTTTAATCAGTAACTTTCACGATGAACTGCTGCATTTCGAAGTGCTTTTTTTTTTTTTGTTTCTAAAACATCCGAAGCAGATCCATTTGTCACATGTTATTTATGTGACAATTACGCTCATTTTAGGTTTGCTGGAATAAATGGACGTCTGCCCGATCTTATTATTGATATTAAAGATCTCCGTTGGTCGTGCCCTAAGTGTTGGGCGGATGATCTGGAGATCGTAAAATTTTTAAGGCAAACCAAAGCCTATTTTTATGACATTAAGAAGGACCTTAAGTCCCTCAACACTAAGTTTGAGGCGTACGATAAGGTGTTTTCCTCGTTTAAATTAGTCGA
>JAWNPW010000410.1:0-16663 GCA_035078745.1 Diastata ussurica
TACAATTTTAAATTTTTCTTCATACGACTGTTAAATTATGTGTAGTCGTTAAATAAATAAATAAATAAATAAATAAATATTTTGTTTTTAAATAGGAAAACAGCTGTTGTTTAAAAAATCACAAGAAAATCGTTTGTACGTAAGTTGTACGTTTGTAAGTTGGTCATAAGGAAAAAACGCAAATTTGACAGTCATACAGAAATCACAAGGAAAATAAAATTGACAGATCATATGACTTGCTCACGTCGTGTGTATTCTCCTTTAGAAATTGATGGATTGATACATTTGTCTTTTTTATTTTAGTATGAATTATAGTTTTGTCGTTACAAATTTTGATTACAAAATTATTAGGTAAGGTCAATTTTATAATTTAATTTTGTTTCATTCCAAAGTCAATTATCATGCGACAATTACTTATCCCTTTTTTTTTAACGAGCGATAATTACTTTTTTCGATAGAAAGAGTAGGGGATTATGTGACCGACTCGATGAGCGATTTTCCATATGTTTTGTCCCTTACTTTGTTGAATAATTCCATTCACAAAGTAGTTCGCTTCCTTTAAAAAAAGAAAAGAAAGAAATAGTGGAAGATGTACGCCAACCAACTCATTCCATCTAGCAGAAGTGATTTCGTGTTTTTTGCATATACAAAGATTGTTGTTGTTGTTTTTTTAACGAACGCAGACATCAACGGTTTTGCATTCATGAAAAAAACCCTCAATTTATGAAGGAGGAACAACAACAAGAAGACGTTCAGCAAGACAGACCGTCTTCTCAGTCAGTAAATCAGACGATTTTTGGAGTGACGAGTTTTGCATTGCAGATTTGTAATAGGCGATCATTTTGCTGAAATCATACAGTATTTCGTTGGAATTGTTTTCTTCCGCGCCATGTTTATCCTTCAAAAAATGACAATTTGATTGACATTTCCGCACACACACGACATCACGCTGCGATCATTGATTATGATCACGCCAAATGATCACAAAATATCAAAAAATTTGGATATTTTGTCATGATCGCATGATCAAATAAAATCATCTCTGTGACACTCATACTTTCTTATTTTCACTCACACAACCAAATTTGATCGAAGCTGTGATGTATCGTGTATAGGGGGCATACAAATATTGGTCATATTGAGAAAAAAAACAACGATACGCTGGCGTACATATTACTGTCGGTCAGTCAATCAGTCTGATCGAGTATTTTCGGTTCAATGACGCAATTTCACTTGTTTCAGTTTGTGTCAAATCGAAATATTTTAATTAATTGTTTAGGGAAATAAATGGTGCTATTTTTTATTTGCGCTGTCAGATCACTGACCACATAAGCTGATTACGAGAGATCGCTTAGATTCATCAATGATGAAGTGGCTAAGGGATCAAAATCAGAACTGAAATACATATGGGCAATTCCGTCGTATGCATTAAAAGTTAAAAAAAGCAAATAAAAAGATATTACTAAAACTTATTGGCGAGCGATGTACTGTTTCGAAAATAAATCATTAAAAAGGGGTGATTCGAACGGGACAAAAATAGAAGTAGTTTTCTTGGCTTTATATAGAATGGCAGAGTTCAGCGAAACCTGATACGATTTTTATATTAAACCAATTTTTAGATGTTATGTAAATATAGCACTAAATAAAGCTTTTTGTTTGATTGATAAATCTTGTTTACTTTTTTATTTATTTGATTGTAAAGTGATTCGCTATGGGACATCGCGAACGGGACATTAATTACATGACCTAAAGCAATATAAAAATTTACAGGAAATCTGACTTGAATTGTCCATTTTGAATTTTTTTAGATAGATTATGTTGTTAGGGAGATATTGTAGAATAACAGTTATCTATGGGTAAAAAAATAATATTACAGTGAACATTCAACCAAAAATGACTTAAAATTATCTAAAAAAACGAAAAATTGCTTTTATGTTAATTCCAAGACGATTTACTCATCATTCTCAATGAATAAATATGTAAGTTACCTAAATAAGTAAAATTGTAATGTTTCTCTAACATAATATCATTAAAAAGGTTTTTTTTTACATTTTTATATTTTTGTCGTGGTTGACCTGTCTGTGGAAATGCCCATATATAATTTCCATGCTCAGAGTATTTACACTCAACACCCAGCCACAGACTCGACACACTTTCTTTATTCAATCAAATCTGTGCAGGCGCAACATTTCCTATCAACACGCATATTAAATAATTTTTAATTATACAACTTCCATTTATTTCATCAATTGGCGACACAATTAATTTTTTTGTTTTTGTTTTTTTATTATCAAAATGAATGAAACGAACCACTTTTGAGTGAGAGGAACACATTTTAAGTAGATTCAACCAATTGAGAAAAAAATTCTATTGTGCTCGATCGACAAAAGTTGAAAAATTCTCATCTTTATACTATAAAAGTTTATATAATTTGGCCCTCCAGCGGCAAAAATTATAGTTCAAGTGAAGTTTTTTGGATCTTCCAAAAAAATCCGAATTCGCCTATTCGTCTTCTTAACCAATCTGTATTCTTTGTTTGAATATTTCTGATTATTTGGTTATGATAGAAATTAATAAACTTTGGCTTTGGTGGCTAAATTATAGTAAGGAATTATAGTGAAGAAAGAGCTTTTCCCGTTTTCACCCAGCCTATGAAAAATATTTTTCACCTTTTCTCTCTTGGAATAGCTTTCCCCATTTTTCACCTACCCCTTGAAAAGTATTTTCACCGCTTCTCTCATGAAAGAGCTTTTTCACCAGTTTCGCAAAAACTATTGTCCAAGTTGGTTATTCAAATTTCAAAAATGTTGCTAAATATTTTTCATCTTCTTCCTTGCCAAAAATTCACACAGCAAACAAAGAATATAGATTGATTAAGAAGCGGAATAGGCGAATTCGGCTTTTTTTGGCCGATCCAAAAAACTTCTCCTAAACTATAATTTTTGATTTTTCTGTTTTGAAACGGCCGCTTGAGGGTAAATTATGGAAACTTTTATAATTTAAAGATGACAACTTTTAAAATTTTGACGCTCAAGAGAAGTTTTTACTTAATTGATTACCGTTTATTTGATTGATTGATTGATTTGAAAAATACATCTGCAGATATTTATGGTTCTTGGATTAGTACATCAAAATAGGAGGAGGCGAAAAAAGATGGGTTAAGAATGTGGAGGAGGATAAGGAATATGAGAATAATATTGAGGAACGGACGCCTTAGGCGCGTTAGAACTTAATGTTTGTGCAAGCAGAAAGCACACATTTTTCGATCGAACGATTGTTGAGTACGAAAATTGGGAACAGCTTTTTTCGCTTATGAAGGGTCCCATCTTTCTCACACATCTTTCAACTGAATCATGCGTCTTGCTTCCGAGCGGGAAATTGAATCGGAAATCGGAAAACAGCTCACTGAAATTATGAGTGTTAATAAATCATAATTTTTTATAATAAATATAAATGATAAATTAACACTTTAACACCCTAACAAAATGCAAATTTATTACTTTACGCAAAGAAATGTCGACATTGTCCACTGTTCACATTCAAATACTATTTGTATACGTGGTTTTACGCTCTTCTCACGTTCTTTTTCTTGCATGGAATTGTTTGCCTTCGCATGTATTTGTGTTTTATTTTCACTGCGAACTCGCTCGCAGCTCGTACAAGCTAGACATCAATAATTTAAGTTTTCACACAAAAAAAAAAAGAAAAAAAAATGGAATAGGGTGTTTTTTTATTAAATGAGTACTAAATTTTTATACCCTTCACCGAGGGTATATTAAGTTTGTGTATCTGTTAGCAACGCCTAGAAGGAGTGACCGGAGACCATATAAAGTATATATATTCTTGATCAGCATCGATAGAGAATTAAATCTAGCAGTCCGTCCGACCGTATGCAAATACTAGATAGTAGGAGTTAAGATAATCGTCAAAAATTTGGTACACAGATTCTGTTTATGTGCTCCATCTGGAAGTTTAAAATTTTTTGGATCTGACCATTTTTTCTTGTATTTCCAGTACGCCGACGTGTGTTTTTGTGACTTTTTTTGACACTTTTATGGCCATAAATCCTACAAAATTCAAAGTAATTGCTCATGATTAGAAACTATTTTTGATCCTGCTCAGACTTCTGGTTTTCTCTGGGTTCATCGTTTTCTCATCCCCATGGGATCAAAATAGTATCTCCCAAAATTCTTTTATCACAAAATTGCAGCGCTGTTCATTGAGTATCATTTTTCAAGAACACAGGGACGAGTGAAAGTGCTGCCTCCTCCGAAAAAAATTGAACTAAAAATTCAAAAACTCTTTCAGTGCCCTCGGGATGACGTCAACTTATTAAAACCGCGAGACTTGACGTTCATCAGATTGTTGACGTTTACAGCCAGAGACAAGTTGAGTACATATCAGCGAAGTTCCTGTAGTCATATATATTTAAAATCAATAATTAAAAATACTCACTTGTCTGTCTCACTTCACTTCGGATGATAATCAAACACTCGAATGAAATATATTGTATTTAACATAAGCCACTCTGGAGAAAGTGGTTATGAATTATAAGAAACAGACCATGCGCGGTAAAACGTAAAATACTTTAGCCAAAATATATGCCACATATTATTTATATTGCATGCATTTATTTTTATTATTTTAATATTTTAATAGTTAATACGAAGTGTTTCATATTTATTTTTAATTTCTCAAAAAAAACTGCATAGTCATATCAAATATGATCACTCTGATTTTTACTATGCGTTTTTCTTTGGGTGTACCATTTATCTGCAGTTATGAATATGAGTTTTTCATATACGCATTTCGATAAAATTGTATCATCCTTATTGTATTGCTCATCAACCAAAGTAGGCAATCTTGATATAACTCTGAAATTGAAAAAAAAAAAAAAGCTTGAATTTTTCACTTTGTGTGCCAAATTTTATCCGTTCTTGATAATTTTTTTTTCGCAATCTTATGCAATTAATAACGAAAGTTTAAATATGAAGTTTGATCCTTACAAGTCATAAGAGTCCAGGTCTGTTTTTCAATTTTTTTTATAATATTGACAATATAATATAATTCAGCAATATTGATAAAGAAGATTTTCATACAAGTTTTCTTATCCGATGCGGCTCAGATAAATCAAAAGCTGACCTTATCAACAGATATACAGATAAACAGAGAGACATGGCTTGATCGATTTCTATAACGATACTGAGCATCGATGAGTGCTTTCTTAAAGGCGATGGTAAATCGATGAAAAATACATTTTAAATTGTATTTAACAAAATATGGTGCAAATTTTTCGAATTGTACCAAAGGTACCGTGAGCATGAAATTAGATTCAAAAAGGTACGATTCGTCCTACAATGTCAACCAACGTTGTTGATAACCGTTATGGGGATGTTAGAGAGAGTGAGAGTTGAAGTTAGACACGTATGTTATTTTCTCACAAACACATTCATACGAATGAGTATATTTTGTACTATTTCTTCTTCTTCATTTTGATTAGTTCACTATTAAAAACAAATGAAACACATAGTTTCCGTCAACGGTATCTATACACAATCGGTAATAGTACTATAATTGATATATATATATATATATATATATATATATTAAGATGTTGACACAAAATTATTTTTGTTCGGTGTTTTCATATCCAAAAACAACATTTAATAAATTACATACGTTAACAATTTCTAATATTGCGAATGTAAATAGCTGAGTTGTACGCTTATTTTATTCATAGTTCGTTCGTTCGTTAGTATGTGCGCTGCGTAGTTACATTTTCACATACGCATACTACACAAGTATATAAATTTTTTTTTAAATTTCTGAAATGTGGAATAAGATACGCGAATCAACTAACGCTAATAAAGATATTTAAGAGTGTGCCTACAAGAAAAACAAACTAAATTTTTTTGAACATTGATAAATGAATAAATAATCTAATAAATGAAAATAAATAATAATATTCTTAAACGATAAACCATTTACCAAAAACAAAAATTAAATTATAAAGTGCTTTGTTAAGTGCTTTTTTTACAACATATTGTATTATAACAACAGTGTTATTTATGTATACTTCTATATGTATATACATTCTAAAACATAAAAAAATATATTAGTTAAAAATGTTTTTCCATAAAATATGTTTGTAGATATTTATGTGTAATAGAACATAGTGTACATATATAAGTATGTTTATTATATACACAATTATATGTATGTAACTCAGCAGCAGGTTTAGGGTAGTAAGCGCATGGAACTAAGAAAGTTTGTTAAATTGGGTTAAACTCTTTTCATAAAAAGTAAGATTTCATACAAAATAAAAAGAAACTAGAAAAATAAAAATTGTGAAAATGCGTATATACATAAGACGCAATTAAATAAAATATTGTGTTAAAATTTTTTTTGAAAGAATGTCGGAAACATATATACGTAGAGTATTTTTGTATATATGTACGTTTGCTTGTTTGTTTGAGTGTGTGTTCTTTTTTTGTTGCCACTCTAATGCGTTATATCCTTTTTTTCGTATTATCAGCTGTTAACTGGTTGGACAAAATAAAAATAATGTGTTTTACCTTTAAATTTAAATTTTTTTTATATGTCTAAGGGGCTTTATTACCCAAGTGAACCAATTTCAAAAAGTATAGTTGTCCGATCGGGTTGAAAATGCTCAAACTGTAAACTTATTCGATGGTATTTCAACTCTAAAATCTTTTAAAAACTGGCGCATTAATAACAACACAGTGTTTTTTTTTTTTTAATTTAAGATGCTAAATTGCAGTGCAGTTCCGATTCTAGGTACTTGCCAATATCATGCGTTTAACAATACCGATACAAAAAGATTGTATTGAAGAAGTTTCCATCTGCCTCAGTGTACTAGATCTTCTCAAAAACTAAAGTAAAGAAGACGAGTAGTAAGGCTAAGTGAGGTGTCAAGTCAAAATTTGGTAAAGTGCACACAAAAGCTCCGTAAGTGCCGGAAAAGCGAGCGAAAGAATGATAATCTTGAGAAAATTTCAATAGTAAAGAAATAGGCGGGATAAAACCAAAATTGTAAATAGCACGCGCTTGCAATTTCGTACGCCGGTTTATTTGAAAAATACTTATTAAAGAAGTTACATGAGTCAATGTAATGGAACAAAATTGAAATAGCTGGGGAGTGTTATAGTGTAGGTTGTAGGTATGGTCGAGTATTCATATGCTATCTATATGTATTTTTAAGGCAAAGCCAATTTTTTTTAGTTTTTTTCACATTTTTTCAACTTCATCGATGTTTTTATACACTATTTCGTCTAACAACTACCCCTTCGGTATAAATATTTGGAAAGAATTTGGAAACGTGAAATTACCAGAAACTATTTTTGGAATATCTTCTTACCCGCGGGTAATAAAAAAAAAAGTATAGGGTGGTCAAAAGAGGTCAAACGATGGTCAATCAAATGGCATAGTTGGATTTTAGAATTAGAATTAGAATTATATTATATATATAATTATATTAAATTATTGGAGGAAAACGTGGAATTGACCCCCCTAAGAATTTATTTTTGGAATATCTTCTTAACCGAAGGTAATAAAAAATAAGTACAGGGTGGTCAAAAGTGGTCAATCGAATGGAGTATCTAAAACTAATTTTTTAAAATTTTGGGAGGCAAACGTGAAGTTGGCCCCCGAAAATTATTTTTCGAATAACTCTTTAACCAAGGGTGGTCAATCAAAGTTATAAGAGGTTATTTGTGGTCAATAAGTGGTCAATCCAAATCATATTTTCGTTAAGCAGGAATTCAGAATTCACAGCACCATTCATCAACTTAATCAAAAACGTCACACCTACCATGGTAGTCCATATTTTTCAACAATGACATATAAGCAGGTTGAGTCGTTGTACACTGTTTTTGTACAGATTCGACTTTAGTAGAATGGCATTGATATTGTGGGTTCCAAACCTCCAAAATTGGTCTCACCAGTGATGTAAATAGTGTCTTCCTAACATAAGAGTCGTTGAATTCCTTAGACCACCGTTTTATAAAGCCCAGGACAGCTTTTGCCATGTTAGTGGTCAGTTCAATGTGCAGATGGAAACAAAGTTTAGGGTCCATTGTTACACCCAAGACAGCAAAAGAGAATACCCTGTCAAGAGTGTGTCCCTCGATGCAATAGTCGGATAATTGTGAATACCTTCTCACGAATGTCATAGTTTTACATTTATTAAGGTTAAGTTCCATTAGATTTAATCTGCACCAATTAACCAGTCGGTTTAAGTCCCTTTGTAATAATAACTGATCTGCAGTATTATTGTATGTTAGGAACAGCTTAACATCATCGGTATATATGTATGTTCGAATTTTTCATTTGTAGAGGTAAGTCATTTATAAATAATAGGAAAAGCATTCGTCCCAAGTGACTGCCTTGAGGGACTCCCGATGTAAGGTAAGATTTAAGCCTCTTTAGAATCACTGATTGAAATCCAATTCTATTTAGTTTTTTGACAAGCAAGGCATGATTTACCTTGCCAAACGCCTTGTTGAAATCGGTGTACACTACATCAGTTTGGCAGTTTGCGGAATATCCTTTGATGATCATGTTGGTAAATTCAAGTAAATTTGTAGTCGTAGATTTACCTTAAAAAAATCCATGTTGATACGGAGAAATCAAAGACGATACTGAACAAATCGATTGTTTTGTAATGATACACTCAAACAGCGGAATTATATATGATTCTTTCCAGATTTGGAAACAACAGAATTTAATATTGAACTCAACGGCAAGTAAATGTGCTCAGCGCATGCATTTAATATGAAACTTGGTATATTATCGGGCCCACAATAAAACGACGTCTTCATTGTTTTAAGATGGAAAAGGACATCTTCAGGTTCAATTACTGGATTTCTTAGAAAAGAGAATGAATTAATATTGTTAGGATCAAATCTATCCTCAGTTGAGTATGCAGATTTGAAAAACTCGGCAAACATATTAGAATTTTTTCATCATTGTCGGTCTCACAGTTATTCCATTCCATTAGTGATGGGAAGCCAGTTCACTTTCTTTTCATATTAATAAAACTGAAAAATGCCTTGGAGTCTAGATTATCAGTTTAAATTATCAGAGTTTAAATTCCAGTCAATACCAGACAAGTACTCTAAAAGCTTCGGTAAATTTTTTTTATGAAAACAATAAACATTTTTATCGATCACAGTAATTTTTTTTTACATGTATTATTGCACATATGTTCAAATGCTATTTCAAAAGTTGGATGAAATTCATCTTCCGGACAAGCGAAAGAATCACAGCGATTTACTTATTAAGTATTACGATCATCAGCTAATAAAAGGCCTGAAAGCTTGTCATTTTTGTTCACAATTGAATTAATCTGATAAAGGTTGAGCTCAGAAAAAATATCCAGAAAATCATTAACTGCACTAAGAAGAGATAGGGGTACGAGATAGTTCAAGTCATCACAAGTAGACCACTTTAACGGTGGTAAGTAAATCTCCCAAAATGATAACACTATAGGAGGTTTTTAAACCAAAGAAAATATTTTTCAATATTGCGGCAACACTGGTATCAGAATTAGGCTGAATATACGAACAAGTCACATAAATTTCATTTTTATCGGTTTTAATTTTAACGCACAGAAACACGAGATCAACGGAATATTGCACATCTACCGCTTCAGCGTTAAACAATGAGTTCACTGCGATGAGCACACCCCCACCAGATTTGTTCAAAAGGTCTTTACGAAAATTATGGCACAGTACCTCGAAATCAAAAATTTTCGGTTTTAACCACGTCTCAGTAAAATAAGGGCAGTTAGCACTTTTCAAAAATAAATTATTAAGTTCTGAGTTTAGATCACGGACATTTTGATAAAAAACATTTATATGGTTTGCACAGACACAACGATTTTTTAATTTTTTGTCGGATTAACACGAGGGTATTTTCGAGGTTATATGGGTTCCAGGTCTTTCTTTATAAGTAAATTCGCGATCCAGAGCAATTTCTAGTCACGAAGATTTATTAATCACAGTGTCAAAATTGTTTATCAGTAAACTGCAAAATTAAATTTAGAAATTTTAAAATCGGCGGCGCTTAGCTTTAAGTGATCATTATTGTAAAAAGATATGTCCTCCACGCTGGTATCAGGAACGAGTCTAGACAGAAACACATTTTTTTTTCGCGGTACAAAATTTAGACTTTTTTTTAATGAGCATTTGGACCGGTCACACTATTAGACACAGACACATCACATAAACCATGTATACAAATGCCGCGCAATCGAAAATTATTTGAAATTGCTGCTCTCTATCCATATTTCTCATCCTTTATTCCCCACATCCTCGCCGTCTATTGTTCTCCATCACCCTCTTTCCCGATCTTCCAACCAGTAAATTAGTAAATTTTAAAAAATAATTTTGTAATTCTGGATAGCATATGTTCCAATATTCTTGAAATTGAAGAATATTAAATTTTTACCGGTTTTTGGATGCCGTCAATTTTCAATCAGCCTAGAGCTCATTCCCTATCTGTATTCTTTAAAACGCTATCGTGATTTGCTAAGTTGGCCTCCTGCCGTGAAAACTCAATTGTCATTGAAATGGTTTTTACTTTTTTATTAATCTTGCCTTAGAAAAATGGATTTAATGATATCACATGGATTCCAATCCATCTTTTTCTCTACAACATGAGACCAATTCACCGCCATTTCTGACGATAATGTCCCTGTAGTTAGTCTCTATAATGTATTTAATTAGTCAATCTCTTTTCCATTGTCCAATTCAAATTTTCAAATTATTAGAACATGTACACAAATTTTGAATCTAAATAATTTTCGTGGTTTTATCCTTATTTGTTTCATGTGCTAAACCTTTTTATCCAATAGAAAAAAAAACTTAATTTTTGAGGTTTTTCGGTCAGGAGCTCAATTGGAAACCCATTAAAGGAAATTGAGTCTATTCAAACAAAAAAAAAATCATTACCTGTAATGGTAATGAAAATTGCAATCATTGCGAATGTAATGTTTAATTTTTCAAATCTGCCTGGAAGGCACCACGGTGCTTAATATCGTATAACATAAGGCAAAAATAGATGCCTTTTAAAAAAAATTTTTGTTGTTGAAAAAAATCAAATTTAAAATTTTTTTTGATTTATAAATGTTTGGATATATCGTTCATTTGGAAATATAGTCCCATTTGTAGAGGTGGTTGAAGTTAAGAAATTTTTAGAGTAATTGATAATATTGTTAACGATATAAAAGTTTAAATTATTTTGAGAAAGACAGAAAGTTGCCTCAGAAGGTCATTTCATTGTTCGTTCATTTTGTATGTGAGCAGCAGTCGAACCGAGTTGTGGTAGCAAAAATTTTAATAACAAATTATGGTTGTATGCAATTCTATTAGACTGTCTACTATCTCAGTGTTTCTAACCTTTTTAGCTACCGGCACCTCCAAAATTTTTCGGACAATATTCTCGCACCCCTTACCAAAAATTATTGAATTATCTAAATGGAAAAGCAATCGTTATGCATGCCATATTTTTCATTTCAATTATGTGTACAACAAATTTTTTATAAATCTCGTTATCGGAAATAATCTATTATAAAATTTATGATAAAGACAGTTATTGCTTTTGCTCAATTAGCATGGCAAACCGGGAAATCTTTTTTGAAATAGCCACACGCATATAGCATCAAGTCTATTTCTGGCCTTTGTTTTTGGTATATGGGTATTTCCATAGCTACGCACGAGATTTGTTGGGTGAGAAAAATGGAAGTCGATTTCGTCAGCATCTACAAAAATGAAAAAATCAGCGAAACGCGACAGCAATCGCTAATCAAAATTTGCAATGAATTTCATTTCACTTTTTGCTCGAAATATGTTTTTCATTTTGTCTGTTTGAACTAAATTATATGCTTTTTTTTCGCTGAACCTAAAAGTAAATCAATTTCTTCTGCTGAAATGTTTTTTATATCATTTAATGCGTCCAATTTTAAGATGATCTGGGATAGAGTAAGTTTATATTGGATATTTAAGTTGGTAAAAAAATTTGTTTAGTTTTTTTATACAAGTTATGTTAGATACATCATGTGACATACGTTCCGTTATATATATTTCTTTTAACGATTTTCTTAAATATTGGTTCTGAAAATTTATGTGTTAAGTTTTTATTTAATATCAAAAATAACGTAAATTATAATATTTGTACATTTATGTGTTGTAGTTTCGACTGAAAACGTCACATTCCTCTTAAAGCGGTAAATATCAAAGAGAAAATGCTATTAAATCTTACGAAAAAAGAAAAACAGATAATTTAAATTTTATAGCGATTTTTATCATAGTACCAAATGAGATAAGCTCTCAATACTTTGAAATAAATAAAATTTGAATATTTTTCTTTCACAATATCATATGAAAACGTTTATTTACTAACATTTCATTTTTCGACCAGGGTGGACCTTTCTGTGGAAATACCCATATGCTTTGTGGAAAATGGAACAATATTCCGAAACGCTATTTTAGCTAATTGTGGATATTATTTCAATAAACCAGCAGTTTTTCAAAATGTATGTCTCATATTCCATTTGATTACGTGCATTTGCCCGTATACTATAGTTCAACAAGCGTATCTTTTAATAAATATCCGTCTATGTATCTATCAATATCTCCAGTAGTAAAATATCCGTCAAAAGATTCGCCCAACTTTCGCAAATAATCCTTAGCATCGGTGTTTCTTTTATCATCCGAAATAAGAATTTCTTCAACCAAACGAAAATTAGCGAAATTTATAACGAATCAAATGAATTTCTTTATTTTTGCTCTCTATATTTAAATTTTATATATATGTAACAAACTAATTCATAAGCGAAAATTATCATTTCTTTCAAAAAAATGTATGTATTCTGTGAGAGTTGGTAACCTTGCAATTGAGATCGCTTTGACAGTTCACAGTGGGCAAATACAATTAAATGAATTTTACAAAAATATTAAAAAATGTTTAGTGAATAAAAAAATTTACAAACCAAAATGAATTTTAAAATTGAGTTTTATTACATAACATTTAGTTCTAGTTTACAAATATTTTAGAGAAAAAAACTCTTGAATTCGAAAATTAATAGTTCGCACCCCAGAGATTCACTAAGTTGTGCGAGCACCCACGGTTAAGAACCACTGTACTATCTAACAGAGCTATATCTAATTCTGATCCGATCTTGATAATTTTTTGTTGCAATATTATGGAATTGATAATGAAAGCTTAAATATGAAATTTTATTGAAATATTTTCATAAACAAAAAAGTTATCCGTATAAGAGGACCGGTTTTGACACTTTTGTATGGCAGCTATATCTAAATCTGATCCAATCCGGCTGAAATGCATGCAAAATTTTAGCTCAATATCTTAAAAATTGAGGGACTAGTTTGCATGCCAACGGACAAATAGAGAGACAAATAGACAGACATGGCTAGATCAATTTCTGTGTCGATGCAGATCATGAATATATATACTTTATGGGATCTCCGACGCTTCCTTTAAGGCGTTACATACATCGTTCTAAAGTGAATATACCATTTTCACCTTTGGTGAATGGTATTATGATAGGAAATATCGTAAAAACATGGCAGGTTACTCTTTCAATTTTCCTTTTTCAAGCAGCAGCAATCGCTAATCAAAATTTGCAATGAATTTCATTTCACTTTTTGCTCGAAATATGTTTTTCATTTTGTCTGTTTGAACTAAATTATATGCTTTTTTTTCGCTGAACCTAAAAGTAAATCAATTTCTTCTGCTGAAATGTTTTTTATATCATTTCGCTTCTTATATGAAACAAAAAAAAAAAAAACCAGTAAAGAAGCAGTAGTATCTTCGACATGCACCGAAGCTTCTATACCATTCAACATAAGTGTAATAATAACCACTTACCCGGTTTATACGACATTTCCAGTCGAATTAACTCGAACCGTGTTTTTTGGATACACACGTAAACACTTTCTTAATACGTATCGAAACTATCAAGCATGCCATCAAAAATCAAATTTCAAATTGTTTTCCTATAAATTTAGTTTTCGGATTTTTAACTTTATGTGGCAGCTATATCTGAATCTTATCCGATTTCGCTGATTTTGGGCGGAGAGCAGCTTATGGTAATTAGAAGTCTATGTGCAAAATTTCAGCTCGAAAGCTTTAAAATTGTGGGACTAGTTTGCAGACGGGCAGACGGACACGACTAAATGGATTTCTGCGGTGATGCTGATGAGGAATATATATACTCTGCTCTAAATTACTACTATTCAACCTGTTGAATGGTATAAAAAGTGACTGCTGCCACTATTTTTTAAACTAAATATAATGAGATGATGAAATTGTCGAAAAGTTACTCAAGTGCGTAATTGCATAATTTTAAGTTCTTTCACCCGGTAGTTCTCCAAAAATGTGTACCTTAAAATTAGATTTTTTAATTTTGGGTCAAAATACCCCAGTGTGCAGCGTCTGCAGATCTGTCAAAAAAATATTTCCCGTAAGCAATGCATTGAGAGATTTTCGAGCAAAAAATGAAATGAAATTCACTGAAAATTTTATACGTTTCAATTCTGTTGAACTAAGTTACAATCCATACTCAACATTGCTTAACATAAAGTTAAACTAAGATTTTAGTTTTTTTTTAGCATGAATTGTCACTTGAGTAAGCACTCAAGTTTTCGACCATTTCATCATCTCATTACATTTTTTTAAAAGAAAGAGTGGCTGCACTATATATCAACACTTTTCAGCATCTCTTTCATTATATTTTGATTTACTTTTAGTAAAAAGTTTTTACTTATTTACTTTTTTTGTAAAACATTAATTCCGTAGTCATTTCGCTACGACTGTCAATTTTAATTTTATAAAATAATTAAATTTGTTTTTGTGATACGCTTCAATGGTTTTGATCAGCTGTTCCCATTGGGTATCCCAAGCTATGCTTAGGTGCTTAATGGTGAAAATGAATGCAGTTACTTAAGTCACAATCCATAATAGATTTTGTTTGGTGACTCTTAGCACAGTGCCCCGTTTCAAAAAACAGAAAACTGATTTCCTTTGCATTAAATTTTTTTGGTATCATTGTAAAGGTAATAATCCAACTACGAAAAATTTCGCAAAAATTTGGTCATAGAAACAGTTTTTTTGAACTTCACAGCAATTCAAAGTGAGTGATTTTCAGGCAATAAATTGGTAAAAATACATTTTTCAACCCAATGGAATAGATTTATACTTTTTGAATAGCTGAGGGATGATACAACTTTTGTTTTTTTTTGTTTTAACTCTGCTCAATATTATTTTTAAATAAAGAAAGATGAATATTTGAAAAATTCTCAATCATTTTTTGTGCAATTTTTTTCAGAATAATTTAATTTGAACCTTAATCTATTAGAAAAATTGCAAAAACTTCTCTGATTTTTTCCGATTCTTTCTTATTTGGATGCATGAAATTTGTATTTTTTTAATCGTTATTTAAATATTAAATAATTTGTTGCTGATTTTCTTTTAATTTACTTCGTCGGACGTATATCATCATCCTGGCAGTCAATCTAACCTTTCTAGGTAAATTTTTTTTGCTAGAATCCAGAATGGTTAGATTGACTGCCAGGATTAATTCAAAGTTTGTTTAAATATTTTCAAAGGGCGTTTAAAATAATTAATTCAGATCTAGTTTATTTGTGGTGACATAATTGATAAGCCGAATGATTAAGTAAAAAGAGCAAAAAGAGTGAGATTTACAAACGCACAGCGAAAACTGGTAAATTTTTTTTGGTAGAATATAGAAAGGTTAGATTGACTGCCAGGATTAATTCAAAGTTTGTTTAATTATTTTCAAAGGGTGTTTACAATAATTAATTCAGATCTAGTTCATTTGTGGTGACCTAATTGATAAGCCAAATGATTAAGTAAAAAGAGGAAAAAGAGTGAGATTTACAAGCGCACAGCGAAAACCGAAAAAAAAAAGTATTTTATAGAAAAAAAAAGATACAAGTTAATAACAAATTGGTAGTGAAATTTCATGTACTTTTCGGCCTTAAAAACAAGACCCATTTTCAGATTGATGTTAGGTAATGGTTCGTAGAGTTCATGTAGGTAATGACTCGTCGAGTTCAGGTAATGACTCGTTTGAGTTCAGCGATGTAATTACGCTTTGCAACTCTGAAATTCGCGATGCAGTGTGGTCCAATAATTTTTGTAGCTCAGCTCCAGCGACAGATTCCGAAATTTTATATGCTCAAGATAACTTTTCTGTTTTTCCTTTAAAATGCTATCATAGCAGGGTAAAAATTTAATATTAACTTAAGTTATTATTGTTAACGAAGCTTCTAATAAGTAGATAATTTGAGGGCAAGACGGGGATCATAACTTTTTCTATAACTTAAATCAATCAAATCAAAATATATATATATACATTGAAAACGTCACTGGTAAAACAATAATTTAAACCAATATGTCAACTTATTATTAAATACAAATCGCTTAGTTGTATAGTCTATACATTTTTTTCAATATTCATTATAATCTGCGGCGATTACAATTAAAATTTTTTTTATGAGAGAATTTGCATGAACCAATTCGTTGCATCTGTGTCGATTTCAATAATAATTACAACTTGATAAACTTAGCGGATTCTTTCTATTCTCTTAAAAACATT
>JAWNPW010000412.1:0-16644 GCA_035078745.1 Diastata ussurica
CGCTTCGATTTGGCTTTCATTGCCTTCTTTCTTTTTCTTTTTAACGCGACGGCAAGAAGAATCGCAGCAGCGCATTCGTAATCATTTGCCATGTTTCCACCGTTCTGTATTTTTTCAACTGAGACTTGCACAAATATTTTGTGTAGTAGTTCACAAAAAAATCGATTATTTACGATTTTTATCGATTACGTTTGCGCAAGCATTTTGTGTAGTGTATTTGGGCCTTTAAGCGAAAAGCAGCATTTCATTTTTTTGTAATTTTCTGAATTTTTCTTTTAAAAAGTAAAAAAATTGGCGCAGATCTTGCATTTTTTTTTTGGACGCAAGTGGTTTTAATTAAATGTAAAACTGATGACGTAAACGGCCGTAAAAATTTTTTTTTGCTGCGGTTTACGGCACCAGTTTTAAATTTGCTATCGTTCGATGAAGTTTGTGTACAAAAAATATTTTTTCTTTGCGCCAAAAACTGACATTTGTCTAAAGTGCTGCCACATAATAAAAACACACAAACATATGTTTGTTTTGCCAAAATATTTCACCATGATGTACAAGAGTTGCATTGTGGTTATTGTAACCTAACCTCATGTGCATCATGCGCAATTTTCTCACAAACTCACATATATTACTAATATTATTAATCAACATTTTCAAATTAAGACACATTAGATGTTAAAGCTTAGTAGTGATTTCGTGAAGGGAACAAATCTTCAGATAAAAGAAAGCAATGTAAAGAAAAAGCACTCACTACTGAATTAAAATGATTAGTGTGAAAAACTATCAAAATAAATAAGGTTCGTTTTGCATTAGTTGTAAAACCATCAAATTGTGTTTTTTAATCGATGGATGGGGTTTTATTTTATTTGCAATCTCATATGGGTAATGAGCTCGTGTAATCTGGCATTAAATATTCGCTGCTATAATTATTGTAAATATTGATAATAATTTTTATATTTGATTTATTCATGGTAACTTTGTAAAGCGGTGATCTAAGTGGCTGTGACTCGAAATACATAAATTCATTTTATATATGTATACGATATTGTACTTATTCTTATAATGTACTCGATGTGACCTAGCGTATGTTTCTGTAAATATTGTTCGCAGTTGATGGATATAAATAAAAATTTAATAAAAAAAAAATCAAATAAAAAAAATGGACTTTAAAAAATTGTTTTGCATCTTTTCGTGTTAATAGAGTCCCTATTTAGACGCAGAAACATTTTCTATTTCTTTTGATGTTTCGTTCATGTTTACACAGGTATGTTTGTATGTTGATGTTCCGAATGGTGCACAGAGAGTGTCGCGAGTACGAGAAATAAAAACCCCTCTATCTTCCTCGTGCGTCCCTCGCTAACAAACAAAATATTTTCATCAATGTTTCTGCGTTTAAATGGGAATTTTTTTACAAAATATTCTACACATTTTCTGTTTCTTTTAATGGAGGGCACCAGCTCCGTAATTATTCGTAAAAATATAATGGAAATTATATAAAAACAACAATAATCCTCTTCTCTCAACATTTTCTAGTTTATTCTTATTTAATATTAATATGTTGTTTTAAAAAATCACAATTTCACACAATTTTATTAGAGTGTGGGAATACAAGAAAATAACGCATTTTTTTATTTCAGTGAATATTAACATTGAAAAGTTGGTAGCACTGTACAAATAAAATTATATGTTATGAGTATTTGCAGTGATGTAATTTTTCAAACTTGTACCGTTTTCAATACTTTTTATTTAGTTGGTTATTGCTTTTACGAGATTGCTGCGTAGCACTATGCAATCCAAACGATATTGCGCGTGTATATTTGTCTACTCGCAAGCTGATTTTGTAAACCACACTTCGAATATAAAAAAATAACAATATATCGTTTAGCAGCTGTAGGAAATGTATGTCTCGTGTAAATGTTGCTAATATTTTTTTTACGCTGTGGCAACGCTGTCAGCATTCGCTTCATTTTGCAGTGCTTTTTACACCGAATACGTGCTGTTTGAGCTGTAAAATATTAGTTCGTTAATATATATATATATATATTATATATTGTTATATTGTCTAATTAATCGCAAGGATTGGCGAAATTGTGTATTTTGTAATCGCGTTGACAAACTTATCAAGTGCGTGTGCTAATAACGAAAAATCGTAAAACAAAAGGATTTAAAGGTAAGTGTGACTGTAGAGACGCGCTAAAATGAAACGGCAAATATCCGGGGCAAAAAAGAAATAATGAAATTTGTTTGGCGTTACTTTGACGCCATTTTAATTTTCTCTATTTGTTTTTTTTTTTTTTTTTTTTTTTTGTAAATTTGCAAATGCAAAATGTGAAACACAATTTCACAATAATCAAGTGTTAATATATTAATGCAAAAATGAACGTAATATGAAAATATTTCGCTTTTTCTCACGCTTCAGCGCGCGTCGCGGCGTCATACATACAAATTTTTTTTGTTTTTTTTTTTTTTGTTGTAGAGTGATTCGTTCTTTCTCAGTGCTTTTTGAGTTTTTTGACCGATGAACGACCCGCAGTTTTCTTCGGTGGCATTTATGATGCCAAAGTAAAAGAAACTTTTCGTATGTTCCTCTTTTTCCTGTTGTATTCGTTTTGTTCGAGTTTTTTTTTACGTGTTTTCAACCACCATGCTGCTGTCATCGCATGTTTTTCTTTCGTTTAAAACTTATTTAACCAAACCATTTTCGCAGCGTATACTCTCGTTTCCACTTCTTCTTTGTTAGTTTTCATCGCATGTACGCTTTGTTTATTTTCCCGGCTTCCCAATTTGGCTTTGTTGTTGTTGTTTATTTTGTGCGTTTATGTTTGTGTTTTTTTTTTATTGTTTGAAAAGTATAATTTATTTTAATAATTAACAATTTGAAACGTTATCGTTAAGTAATTTGTTTTATTTTTTGTATAAATGATTTCCCGCCAGCATCAATTCTCAATGAAATAGCACATATTTTGCATGCTTTTATATGTGTAGCTGTGTAACACTCACATCAACACGACTATTAATTAAATTCATAAATAAATATTCTCCTACGCCTTTGATATAGTTTTATTTTCGTTTTGTTAATAAACAAAAAAGTTCATTGTACCTGGTAACAACAACAACATTTCTACGTCAAATATGATTCAATGCTCTGTGAACAGTAGATCTATCTGTGTAGTATTCGATTGATGCGCTTACTTACCTAAATTATATTTTTATTTTGTCAATATCCAATGTTACCATGTTTCATTAGAACTAGAAACAACATAAAATAACAAGTGAAATATAGTTAAAGCGTGTATTGTTTGTGTGTTAACTTTTTTAATACGCGTATGTGCGTATGTACTGTACATACAGTTAAAGACATAAGTGTTCATACAGTATCAATTGATGTGTTTATGGTACTTATGTATATCAGCATTAGTAAAAAACTTTGTGTCAAGAATTACGATTTTATTTCATATTATGGGATTTTTATCCCATTTGTCTTTTTTATACCAAGAGTATATTGAGTTTATGTATCTGTTTGTAACACCCTGAAGGAGTGAGTGAAGACCATATAAGGTATATATATTCTTGATCAGCATCGTTAAAGAAATGGATCTAGCTATGTCCGTCCGACCATAAACAAAACTAGATAGTAGGAGTTGAGATAATCGATCCAAATTTGGCACACAGACTCTGTATATGTGCATCATCTGCAAGTTTAAAGCGTTTTTTGATCGGACCATTTTTTCCGGTACCTCCCAGTACACCGATGTGTGTTTTTGTGACATTTTTGACAATTTTGGAAATAAATCCTACAAAATATAATATTTTCTTGTGCCAATCAATGTGATAAATATTCTGTCCAAAACTGGGTGTGATTCACCCACTTTTCACCATTTTAATCAAATATTTGCCTTTCTAAAAGAGATGAGAAACGTCCAAGCGTCCAAATGCAAATATAGAAGGTGAAAGGTATTGAAATAGTCGGTTATAACCGACTATAACGACCTTTCTGTTTTTTTGCTTCAGTTTTACGATTTACGTACATTTCATTCAGTTCACTTCCGATATCGTTCTTCGAATGCGTATTGCATCTTCCGGAGCAGTGTTTTTCACACATGCAGCAATTCTCAATGTATATATTCTGAAGTTATACTGTAGGAGAAGATAATCCATTACAATTTGACATACAGGCCCGGCCCTATACACATATTGATTGTTTAGAAATTTTTTTGGATTGAAATATTTTTCCGTTTAAAGGACCTTTCTTCCGTTTCTTCTGTAGGGGGAGGAAAAATAGTATACAAGTTTTTAAACCCGCTGAATCGCACTTGAAAGAAAACGAGTGTTCTTCTTGAAAATATATATGGTTAAAAATTGTGGTAAAAAGTACTTTTTTATTTTTTAAATTTCATATTTTCAATTCTAGCGGCATCCCCGCACAGTTGAATTTCACGTTTCATGACAAAGAAGTGCTGCTGGTGCTTCCAAATTCTTAGGAACTCTTAAGTCAAGAGCATTTCGTTGGGTTTTTAATAGCCCAGCAAGGCAGAGTTGGATGTGTTTCGTTTCTCTACCTTGAAGGTGCCATGAATTTAGCACTGCCATTTCATGCGATGAATCGCATGTAGAAAGACACATTTTTTATGCTTTCCCAATGTCACGAAGTGGTCATTTTTCGTGTCACAAATAAATATCGTGCGAATCTGCATAGTGCTCACCCTAGTAAGTGAGAAACGATTGCTTATACAAAAAGTGCTAACTGAAGCATTTCGAATGGTTTGAGCTTTCAGAGATGCATGTATTTTATGATTGATATGGCTTTTTTTGAGAGCTCGACAAAAACAAAAACTGTAATTGAAGTTAATTTGTATACCCTCCACTATATTTGAAATATATGGAAGTTTGTTATAACATTTGTAACGCAGTGAAATAGACGTCTAGATCAATGTAAACAGTGCTATCGTCTTAAATATGTCTCTGTGTCTCTATATTAAAACCATGACGGCGTCCGAACGAATAGAGATAATGTCTATTTGCTATTTGAAATAAGCGGGAATGGGCATACAAAATAAATTTTAATCTTAGATACCATTGAAACGAGAATCATGGAATTTCCAGTGGAGCATTCATTTGGACACCGGATACATGCTCACTGGAACAGGCATATTCACAACTTCTCAAATATAAGCCAGTGGAATCATGTTTATAGCAATAATAAACATTTCTGTACAAGAAGCATTCTTAAAGTTGCAAGTTTTTGTATACTTTTATTAAAAGTATATATATGATTTGGATTGCACTTAAATAAACTTGATCTTGATATTTGCTCTTGCCTACTTATTTTGCATTAACACTACCAGAAAATCTTAAAATCATGTATTAAATATTACCAACTTTACTGAACAACCTTGCGCTTGCGATAAATTGCTTGGCTATTTAACCCAATATTTAATTAACACCACTATTGCACATTGGAGAATACCATACAGTGATTCACAGCGATCGCCCAAATATTTCTGTTTGAAAATTTATGGTAAGCTTTGAAAAATATTGGAAGTGAATATTTTTATTAAGTTCAATTCATTTACTAAAAAAAAAAAAAAATTTTAAAACTTCATGACTTTATTGAAAATATGAAGGGAAATAAGAATTAAACGAAAATCGTAAAAATTTCATCTCACACTGAAAATGAACCGCTTACAAAAGTTTCTAAAATGAATATGTACACATGTTGATAGTCATTAATTTGAAGGAAATCCTTCTTTTAAAACAGATTTTAAGCGATTTTGAATATATCACATTAATTTTTTAGTGTAGTTGGGCTTATTTTCTCCCATTCGTCGAGTAGAACCCTTTTAAGGTAATTTTTACTGGAAATCGAATGTTTTCTTATTTGTACCTCCAGATTTTGCTACAAATTTTCAATAATATTCAAATCTGGTGATTGTGGTGATATTTTGATCACTCGTGGTCAGCTGTAAATGTCTCCCTAATTCTTAGTTTTAAAGCCCTTATTTCAGATCATCCCTTTAAATCTGTAAATAAAACCAAATTTCAGATAGTGTATGACTACTTGAGTCCTTGACTGTTTTTGTATGTATATTAGTAAACGTTTTGAGGTGTTGTTGCTGCTTCCATACATCAATTAACATGTCCATGTATTGTATAAAAAAATATATATATTAAAAAATGCTGCTTCGTTAGGCAAAAATACAACAACAATAAACAATATTTCATATGAACATTGGTTTCTTTACATCATCTTCAGTTACATAGATGTTGTTGGATCTGCTTCTTCTTCTTCTTCTTGTTTACATAATAAATACGTACGCTCATACATATAACTCTAATAGTATTTGAAGATTTAACGTTTTTGTTTCAGTTGTGAAATATTTTAATTAAATTTATTATGAGAAGCGTAAACAACACTTGAACACAACCACAATAACAATAGTCTCGTGGTCGTGACTCAAGACAGTCAGTCATTTAACTCGTTCAAGGTGTGAGTTTGTGTTGAAAATGCATTACTAGCTTGCGCGCTTCTTTTTCGTTCGCTCACTTCTCAATTTTTGCTTATCAACAAGATCTTCGTGTCGTTCTTCTAAATCAAACACGTTTTTTGAGCATACATATGTACATACATATATAAATATTTATTTATTTATTTTCAACTTCAGTACAAAGTGTTAAGGAATTTTGCTAAGTGTCGTTAAGTTTGTTTCACGAAAACGCTATTAAAATTAATATTCAAGCTCAACTTTGTTGTTTTCAAATGAAACAAATCGTGATTTTTTCATTTAGATTTGCTTCTTTGCTAATTATTTTTTTAATAAAAGCTCAATTCGCTTGTTGTGTCTGCTTAGTGTTGCAAGAAAAAATAATGTCTATTGGTTTAAATAAAGACCAAAAAAAGAGCTATTGGAATTCAAAGTTTTTAATTTTCAATTTTTATTTTTCCTTTTTATTATTTTACTTATAATAAATACTTTTATAGACATATGTTTATGAAAAGAAAAGTTGGTATAAAAAAATATGTATATAATATAATTAAAGTTGTCCATATGTTCACGTTGCTAAGCCCGCTTAACATGATCTGAGCTCCGAAATAATTTTTCGTATACGTTTGTTCTTCTTCTTCTTCGATTGTTAATAAATCATTTGCGCGCAAGTACAGTTGACTCTCGATAATTTGAAACTTGTTAATTTAAATATCTCGACAATTTGAAGTTTTTTCCTGGTTCCTTGAAAAATGTTCGATAAATTGAAAAAAAAATAAATTTAATTTTGTACCCTTGGTACTTTGAAGTTGAAATTTAGCAGTCGTGCTTTCCTACTCTCTATAATTTGAAGTTGGTGTTTCCAACTTATATTACCGGCATGATTTTGTCTGGTTTACATCAAAGACCTCCAGTCAAATTAAGCGAGACATGGACATCTCTTACTATCCTACGCTTCTACAGTCTTAGAACGGACACAAGTGGCGATTTTGTCATAGCTCTCTCTACCGAAAATTCATTGGACAATGATAGATTGAAGCCGCCAACTGTTGATTTTTATTGTGCTTCTTCTTCCGTTTTCATTCAAATGAAATCAAGTACATAAATGTTTACTTTTCGTTTGTTTTTCATTTTTCTTTTTTTATCAAATTGTTTCTGAAACAGTATAAAAAAATATATTTAGTTGGTAATCATATTGAAAGTAACACTTTCTGTGTTGCTCAAATGAAGATCTCTTACGAGTAACACATGCTTTAAATGTTAATTTTAAATAAAACACTATTCATTACATTTGTAACAATAAACACTATAAAAACAGCTGTTCGCAGTTTGCTGCTTTGCGTAAATCATTCTTTGACAAAATGAACTTTTAAGAAAGCAAAACTTTTAAAAATCGAATTAATTATTGTAGCGCCAGGCACTTTTCATCGTTAAGTTTTTTATGCGTATTACGTGAATCTATCATCGTTATAAGTTACTTGCAAATCATGACAGCATTTCTGTAATATTTTTAGTTGCACACTCTATGAGTTCAAGGGGAAAAAGTAGAAATGTAATCATAGTTCTTTGTGCAAGAATCTATTATATTTGAAAAAGAAAATACTACAAAAAAGTTAAAAATCCCGACGCAAAAATTCGAAAATGGCGTAAACGCACTTGTTTTTATCAATGTTATTCCTCAAAATTCTTTCAAACAGCTGTTTTTAGAACGTCTAACACAGGGCTGTTACCGTATTTAAATGAACTGCAAAGGCATTTTAAAAATTTCAATGGTGAAAACGAAAAGTATATTTTTATTTTAATTTTTTTTAAATATGTTTTGTAATTTAGGGCCTTAAATTGAAGTCTAAATTTTTTTATTTTTTTATTTTTACTAATAAATAGTTGTTAATTTTGAAGCACTTTTAAAGTATTATTGACACAATATTTCGTAATTTGTAACAATTTTGATCATTTCTATATTTTCAAGAAGAAGAATTGTTATATTTGACACGCACATCAGTTGTACACATTGCTTGCTTACCTACTTACTACATTTTCATCGCAGTAAACAGAGACAAATTTGTCTTGCAGATTGAGCGAACTGTGCTTAAATGACAGAGAAACAAAAGGCTGGATGTAGCCTCGTAAAGATTAAACTGGCAACACTGTCTCTATCTTGTATTATATTTATATACATATTACATATATATTGTTATTTTTTTTTTTTTAAGCATTTTCAAAATATTTTTATTCTAGTCAATTTATTTTTTCATTCGCAAACACTTAACTATTGACATTGAACTGAATTCTTTGTAAATAAATTTAATTAAATAGAAAAAAATGCATACTTACAAACATACATACATAAATACAAATACATGTGTACATATTCAGAATGCACATGATTTTCATTAACAACAATACAAATCAGCTAAAAAAATAAATAATTTAAAAACAATTCAATACAATTTTTCATTTGTTGTTGCTACTCATTGTTGCCATAATAAATAAAAATGAAAATTGTTTTTTATTTCCTGTTTTTCTGTTATTTACAGATTTTACAAAAAGATTTTCAAAAAACAAGCAAAATTTAAAGTAAAGAAATTACTGAGTGATATTTTGAGTGAAGTTAATTCAGAACAAATCACAGATTCATCAACAACATGACGAGTAAGTAAGAAAGAACAATAAATGCAAGCAAAACAAAAAAAAAAAAAAAAAATTTATAAATTGATTTAGAGAAGAATAAGTTCAATTATTAGAAAAATTAATAAACAAATCGAATTTTCGAATATTATTTTGTATAAAATTTGATTTCATGAAATAATATACATATTATTTATATTTCATATATTATCTCAGTCAGCATAAAAACGCAATGTAATGTAACGTTTAAACTTTTCAAAAATACATAGTTCTGAAAAATGGGATGTACAGGGCTGTTATGGAAATCGACATAGAATTGCGAAATGTCGGAATTGAAAACCGATATCGATTTGAACTGGTGTCATGAAAACCACTTGATTTGGCTTTTTTCGAACACGAGCAAACCGATGTTCGAATCAGCTGGTTAATACGTTTGTTAATTGAGTTATTAAAATTAAAATAAACAAAATATGAGCTCAGCGGTGATAGCATACTTCCTATTGAATGGGTCGGAGGAAAACACGGAGTGGAAAATTTAAGTAAAAATAAACAATTTGTTATAATTCAATATTATACTAAAATATTTTGTAAATCTAACAACTCACGACTTACATTTTTTGGCTGATCAGCGAGCAAATCGACAGCTCTTAGCTGCTCGGTTTCATTCAGACAATCAAACAGATAAATCGATTTCTATGACACTCAAAATCGATAGAAAACATGTTTGAAAATGAAATCGATATCTATGACATCGACAATCGTTTTCGAACCAAAATTGAATCGGAATTTTATTCAATTCATGACATTCCTGATATATCATTTGACAAAAACTATGAACGATATCGAAAACAAGAAAAGTATATTCTTTCTCCAGTACTACAGTAAGAACGTCTCTAAAAAATGGTACAAGTTTTTTAATGAAATATACTTGTTTATTATGATAATTGTTTATGGATGAGCAGTTTGTTAAGATATCTGCCGATTTTCAGAGACAGCAGTATATTTTTGATTCCGGATTGTTACGTAATACAGCGTTTACTTATTTATTAGTAATAAGTAATGAGGTAAATGTTGCGAGCAAATTTTGGTATTACTATATATCTTATCAAGCGCGTATCAAATTTATCTCCAACTTCGTTACTGTTGAAACAATCTTTTGCCTTCACGCCGACTATATGTGCTCGCGTTTCGCGTATAAAGATAGAAAGCAAATTATTCGTATATGATTTTTGCCAGATTTTACCTGCAGGACAATCTTATTGCACGAAATTAAGCGGCATCCACACGATCGGCGCTCCCAATTAATCATTAATCATATATGAGTCGCAGAAAATTTGCTTTTCCACGGAATGGATATCTCGGCATTTTATTTGAGAACGTCTGAATTTTCTATATGCATGTTAAATTGTACGCTTAATCGATTTAATGCTATACATGTTTCTAATCGTTCTATATCGTCTGAGTTGGAAGTTTTGTTTTATAAAAAAATTTGGTGTGTTATCATCGTGTCATTGAGGTTTTCATACATAATGTGATTTTTGATCCTTTCAAAACTATTGTTTGTTTTTTTGTATTAATAACTTATGGAAAAAAAAACGAAAGAAGAAGCTTTTCGGTCAATTTTTTTTGTAATGAAGAACTGAAGATGAATAATATTAAGTAATCACAAACAAACAAACAAATTTCTATTGTCGAAAGATATAAATATAATGGAATTGTGAAGGAGGAACTGTTCCATGCAATCTGGGTTCCTTCATTCATTCGGAACGTTTTGAATTCAATTTTATGTTTCTTTACGCATAGAGAACATTCCGGTTCATCTGTTTTGTATTTTATTCGGATATCGATCAGAAAGCATTCTGTTTGTAGTAATTTTCGAAACAAAAGTAATTTTTACTAAAACATTTCTTTTGTAATCTGGAAATAATTGCTATTATGAGTAAAAAAACTTTGTTGTGTTACTATAGATATGTGAAAACGGTAACTCATTTGAAAACCCACATCGTGTGCAGAGGGCTTAAGCTTAGGCAAAACCTTTAATTTCAAAAATTTTTTTTTCACTTTTGTTTAAATTTAATTTCGTTCGCGTGCATTACAATTGTTTTTATTTATTTTTTATTTATAGCGAGTTCTTTTTATGCCTTTTTCCATAATGTTTTTATTTATTTCGTGAAAACTTCAGAGTATTGATTTTAATTATAATTATTGCCCACATATGTATGCTCTTTTGTGTTTAAGCGTAGGTTTTTATTGTTGCCATTGCCTAATTGGTAACCATTGTTGATTCAACTGCAATTGTGCTATGCAATATTTTTTTTGTTACATTTTTCGCCAATCCTTTTTACTCAGAATATTCGCAATAATTTTACATATTTTAAAAGTTTACATACTTGCTGATGGTTGAAATAGTTTCCCATTATTATATTGATTCACATTGAGACACTTTGTTCCGTCTAATCCATCATTTCGATTCGCTTCTATTCAGATGTTTTTATTGTGATCTACTTATTTTCTAAAACATTGCTGCACAGGCATAGGCAGGTGACATTGGGCGATTTAGATAAACTATGGATCTTTAAAATACTATGAATTTTTGATTGAGCTTTTCACAAATTTTACGATGTTCGATGGCGCAGCAGTTGTAGCAGTAGAAACTTTATGGTTGTGTTGACAATATTCCCAAACATATTTAAACAAAATTAAAATTTAAAATTCACCTTTCGTTTTCACCATTGAAATTTTAAACAAAATTGAATTTAAATGTGGTGTTAGACGTTCCAAAAACAGCTATTTGAGAGAATTTGAAACAATTAGTTTCACAAAACAATAAGTTTTGTGCGTTCACACAAAATATAGAATAAATTTAATAAAATTGAAAAATATGAAGCCGGAGGACAGCGATATGGAGTACGAAGCAATCATTAAAATGATTATTCATCGTCGGCCTCGCCTGTGAAATATGCTAATAATCCTGACTGAACGGTGCTGCCATATTTTTCTATACTTTAAAAAGTTGGATTTTAATTTAAATTTTGTTTAAATATGTTTGGTAATGTTGGGCCTTAATGTTTCCTAAACACCAATGGATTCATTTATCTAAAATTTCCAATTGCAATTTTTCAATTTCGATTTTCCGTTTTGTTTTTTATCTGAAAAAATTATATTGTGGCACGAATCTTTGCATTTCTGTTTAATATAATTTATTTATAATTTAAAACAAATTTTTCAACAAATTCTCAATATTTGTAAAGTGATTCATCAGCTCATTTGTTTACAATAATATTGATAGTCAATTTGTATTCCAAATAAATTAAATTATGGCTTGAAATTTATCAAGATTTTTTCAGCACTACAACTGTGTTCGATTTTGCACCATTGATGATTTCTCGTACTTTTAATTTCGTGATCGTGGCTTATCTTTATATGAATTTATTTTGAACCACACCTCATATAATAGTATATTATATGTTTATATTTTATATAAATTAATTTGTTTATACGAATTAATAAATGATGTTGTGTTGGCATTATATAAAACAAAAAAATTCAACTTCAAAGTCTAAAGTTTGGCTTTCTAATCAATTTAAATTCAACTATAGGAAATTATCTTGATTGCTGTGCTTCAATTGTACAAAATGCTAGGCTTTGCAAAATTTCTATCTCATTCATTTAGAACATAAATTAATTCAGACCAGATCAAAAATAGTTTAATCTATACAAACTCTCCATGCCATAAAATGCCAGAGGATGAATTCTTATGTTTTTAAATTACGAAGCATGGATCTGATTTTCTTGATTGGATTTACGTTACATCTCACTTTGAAAATAACTTGAATTTACATTTGCTACATTTCATTTACAGTACATATAGCCATTCATTTTTGGTGATTTCGATATTTTCAAAAATTGCCTACTGCTTGAAATAGTTTTCTGCATATCTGCAGTAGGCTGCCACAATAACTTCTCTCATCATTCATCGAATTGAATTTTGTATTTCTGATCAAGTTTATTCACTTACCTTTTACCAAGGGTATACTAAGTTCAAGTTTTAATAACTTTGTGCAGCTGTATTTTTGCACAGCTGAATAGTTTATTCTTGAAGGAGTCTATCCAGTTGACAAGTAGAAGTTTTAGTTAGCAGAGGTTCGTTCTATAGTGGAATATGTATGAATAATACTTGTATCAGTCTCAATGCTGCAATGAGAGAGGCGGAAAAAACGTACAGAAAAAAAACTTGATTACATTTTTCGAAATTTCTGCGTTCATATTGTTGATCGAAAACAAACAAACTTTCTTGTGTTTCCGTGCCGAATTTTGTAAACCATTGAATTAGTTCCAAATATTCCGCAAGGTGGGGAATTTTGCTATCTAATTCTACATAATCCCAATAAGTATTTGCCTCAGAATATTTTTCAACTCGGAATAAGTGGTACGCAAAAAATAGCAAGTCAGATGAAAAATACATGCCGTGTAAAACCTGCTTAAGTCGTCAATCGTACATAAAATTACTTTAGTGCAAAATATACTGGTTCAATTTCGATTTTGCAATTTCTTGAAGTTTGAAAATCAAATCAAATTTACAATAATTAGAATGTATATAAAGAAGTTGGTGGTTTATTGTCGTTTGGTGATTGTTCGAGAAAAGAGAATAAAGAAATAAATATAACTTACTCAAGCAGGTTTCACACGGCATGTATTTGACATCTGACATGTCACTTCTTGCGAATGGTGTGAACCCTGCCTTAATAACGGCAAATATGATGAGTAATAATATATAAATATTATTGAAGAAAGTATTGTGCCATCCTATTGTTCTTTTTCGAAGTCGGGTGCTTTTCTCATAAACAAATTAAAAACCAAACTAGATGCTACTTTTTTTAAAAACGGAAATTACTACTAAATGTTACTAAAATTCCACTCACTTCACTCACACAAACACTCGGCAAAAATTGCCCACTCTATCCGGAAAAAGCTCGGAAAGGCGTTTATCTTAACGAAATGTTGATTGGAATTCAACAGAAAATTCATAAACGTATATAAAAAGTTATTTTTATAATATACTTGTTTATTCTATATTCGCTTTTCTTGTTTTTCCCTCAATATTTTGGGCTAGTCATTTTTTATCGATTATATTAATTTTTTTACAATCTGCCATAATGAAAAACATATCGGACTTTTGTTAATTGATCGTCGTTCAAAAAACCAACTCTCAACACAAGAGATAATATAATTCGCACACAAGCTGTGTTTATTTTCAACCGTCCCGGCGTCGAGGTAATACACAGTGGGAATGGAAAACTCTACGTTAAAATACATCGCATTGTCAATGATACAGGACAGGACAAATGTCCTTCGAATAGTGATGCAATTTCATGGAATGCAAAACGAAATGTATTCCAAATCGCCAATATCTTAACCAAATCAATTCCTAGGTAATGCAAATTAGCTTCTTCAACATATAGTAAGAAAAGTATGCACAACGATTTCCCTGCGTCAGCATTGCATGTTTCCACAACATTTTGTCAATCGATGATAACACGCAGAAGGAGTGACCGAAGACGCTATGAAGTGTATTTATTCTTGTTCAGCATCGAAATAGAAATCGATATAGATGTTTCAGTCCGTGTGACGGTCTATCCGTGCGCAAAATAAAACCAGTCGGATAGAGATAATCAAATCAAAATTAGTACACACCTTAATCATACGCATAATGAAATCAAGTTAAAAAAATTTTCGGATCAAACCAGTTTTTCGGCTAACTCCGATGTTCTTCAAAACAGTTTTTTATCGCTATAAATCCAACAATATACAATATTTTGTTATGAAATTTTGTGCCCATCTCTAGTTGGTCCCAACCGTCCACAAGCTTCTTACCAGTTTCTTTAGTATCATTTTCAGCTGCTAAACTATTTAAATCTGCAATTTAGTTATTTGTTTAATTAGTTCTTCGTCTTCCAACTAGTTGCTGCTACCGCATGTTATGTCTATTTACAACACTAGTTATTTAAATTCCTTTAGTGAATCTACTTAAAAAATTTTGAATTCCGTTCTTCAAGTGTTTAAAATAAAAATAGCGCTTGCAAAGAAGAATTTAAACTTTCATTTTAGCTTCTATTATGAATTGATTTGAAATGTAAATCCTCTTCAGTAATATTGATTAATAATATGATTGGAAATCTTTTTTGTTTATTTTTTTTTTTTTTTTTTTTTTTTTGTTTCTTGGTTTCTGTGTCAAAAATCATGATCGATATTATTGATGGCAGCACCAACCTTGATTATTAATTTTTGTTTTTTTTCGCTGTTTGCTTTTATTGTGAGCGTTTTTATTTTTAATATATGAACATTTATTATTGTTTATTTATTTTTTTGGTTGTCTTTTTCGATTTTGTTTGGATTAACGTGCAGTTTCGTTCGTTTTTTTTTTGTTCCTTATTGCAAAAATATTTCAATAAATGAATAAATGAAAAAGCAGACAGGCAGACAAATGGCAAGACATTCCTATATTTTTTTTTTTTGTTTTTAAATACAATTTTATGGGTTTGTGTTTGATGTGGCGTTGAAGATGATACTTCCCAGTCGAAGTTTTCAATGCTTGCTACTTTTTGTATTATTTCTCAATTGATTTTTGCTCTTACGCCAACAACGTCAATTCATTATTATTATTATTCAATTTATAACTTCAAGTGTTGCCAATTAAGCAGCAAAATATTGAAAAAAAAAAAAAACATTTTCAACAATAGCAATGAAAACAAATATTTATTAAAATACTTAATTTTTTTGTTTAACAAAAAAAAACCATAAAAAAAGCAAAATACAAAAAAAAGATTGCTAATAATTTCTAATAATTAAATTTTTAATATTTTTGCGAAATTTCTCGTTTTGGCGTAATGTTTTTGCGCTCACATATAGCTAAGCTTTTGCGTGTTTAAAAGTTTAAAAATAATTTCGATAAATTTTTCTTTCGTAATTTTCAGTACTCTTTCTAAGTTTTAGATACATTTATTTCTATTGGTTTGATATTTTAAGTCAATTACAAACCAATTTAGATTAAAGTTTTTTTTTTTTTCTTATAACATATTTTATTTTTAGATTTTTTTTCATTAATATCAAACGCCCCCTTTTGTAAGTTAGTTCGCTATTCCACTGCACAACAACAAAAACATATCAATACTACTTGAAGTTTGGTACACTTAAACGTTACTAAAAAAAAAAGAAAAAAGAAACTTAATTGTATACGAATCATTAAATAGTACTTGTCATTGACCAAAACCAAAGCCAAACTATACTCATATTTCTTTAAACATTTGTGGAGGAAGGTGAGTGACAGCTATAGGTGGTTGGTATAAAGTGGTGGTAATGCGGTTCGACAAAAACAAAAATGAATTTCAACAAAAAGGACAAAAATATATATATATATTAGGGCGGGTTAATTTTTTTTTGTGATGAAGCGTATAGCCACAAAATAATCTATAGGTGATTCTGAGAAATTTTGGTCAAGAGACCATAGCTCTAAGTCGGATTTGGAGCCCCCCAAAATTTC
>JAWNPW010000413.1:0-16625 GCA_035078745.1 Diastata ussurica
CCACGGACATTTTGATACAAAACATTTATATGGCTAGCACAGACACAACGATTTTCTAGTTTTTTGTCGGATTAACATGAGGAGGTAATTTCGCGGTAATTTGGGTTTCAGGATTACCAAAATGTGACGTCGGAGAAGATGGTGATGTCGGTGAAACGAAAGGTGTATTGGATACTTATGAGATGGTGTCAAAACTGCACCATTATCTCCAAGCATTGAAAATCATTGAAAAATGATTCGTACAATTTGAATTTCGAGGTCAAATTATTCAAATCCCTTCCCAGTTCAGCGAACCCCATTTTTGTTTGTTTGAAAATTTTATAAATATCGATGTCGATGGAGCGGCATTTAATGCAGGTCCAACGAATCCCTTGACTTGAATCCATCAACGCATCATAAACTCTAGCGGAGAGTCCAACACACTTTAGATGAAAAAGTTTATCACATAGTCAGCATGTAATTTGACGATTTACACCATCATCATATGGGTTCACTGATTTGATGGGGCCGCCGGGTTTCGCACAGGCCATTTCAATAAAAAATTTTAAATGAGAAAGTTTAGTCACAAAAAATAATTTAAAATAAAAAAAAAAAAAAATTGACGGGAGCTTTTTAATTGGCTTTTTCTGGCTATATAGCAAAAGCAACACTGATTTGGTGACAAATAATTATATGTAAATGATTTTAATGTAAACGAAATAACGCGCAAAAGAGACGCAAAAAAACGAAAAAGACAGCAAAACTTTCAATGATTTGTAAGGTTTTTTAAAAATTGTGCACAAAGAACACAGCGATGTAACGTTATTAAATAACAAAAACAATAATATGATGTTTAGACAAAATATTAAAGCACAAGAAGTGAAAATAGAGCACTAATTCACACAATAATTTGAACTTAAAAATTGACAAAAAAATACACGTCCGCACAGATTTGCTTTATTCCCTCCTTGCCACATTTCATGCAGCACCGGCTGAAGTCATGACACTCGAAGCATCGAACTGGTGCCGTCTTTGCTCGTACCCTGCAGATGGTCCAACCGATCCTGAGTTTTCCGCTCTTGATAAGCTCTCAATCACATCATCAGCCGGTATGCTGACTTTTGCTGTTTGGGTACCTGAATACGCCTTGCGTAAAGATTTCAAGTTGACCACCATAGACCCCTCGATTCAGAACTTTGACTCGTTAACTCTTTTCTGCGTCCTTTCGGTTACCTGCGAAAACAGTGGGGCGGTTCGAGTGGCTACGTCTATGCGATCATGAGCGGCTAAGACCTGACGCTCGCTCACCGGGCGCGCCTGCATTTCCCACTCTAGTTCTTTGTAAGCTACGTTAATGACGCTGATCAGGCTCTTAATCTCGTGATGCACGTTGTGTTTAGGTTTTACGAAGGTTATAACCTCGTCGAATGGCTCCTTGATTTTCCACCAATGGCAGCTTACAGGCGGTTCGGCATCCTTCGGTGCATTCTTTGATTAGATCGGCGATGAACGCTCTCTGACTAAGAATGGTGAAGCAGATTTTGATCCGCCTTTAGCGAAAGTATTCCGCACCTCTCCCGGGGTACATAGAGCGCTGGCTATGTCCATTTGCATTATCAGCTTTCCCGACATTCAGTTTTTTAACACTCCCTTGGTTTGTTTTTCATGTATATATGTGTGTGAGTGTGTGTTGGGAGCTTATGTTTTTTTTTTTTACGGACGTAGGGGTAGCGCGCGGACTACCCACTAGTAGTCGTATGACCCCAAGATCCTGCGGAACCGCCGCTAGGCATTACTTTGCAGGTGGCGGTGGAACGCTTGCCGATACATGCAAGCTATGTCTACACATGAAGGACATATTACATAAAAACATGTAACTACTATATAACATGAAAAACAATAATCTTACTCTAAGATATTCCATATAGTGTATAGTGGTACGTAGTTTGACATATCAGATATCATAGGACATATCATATAGGACATTTACCAACGTGTAACATAAGAGAAAACATACAGAAAATAATATCAACTAAGCAGTGAGCTATGGTTATAATTCATGTGCCGTTGTCGCTTAACTGCTGGTTTCTAGATGCTCTGATCAGAAGCAATTAAGTTCGCGTGTTGAAGACGCTGCAACCTTCTAAGCTCTTTCATTATTTCAGCAAATACACCTTTCGTCATCTCCCACACTTCTGCGGATTTTAGCTTATGCAATACTCATACTTAATACTTACTTATGCAATACTATGTCGGTTGTGCTCTAATTTAGGGCATACAAAAAGAACATGTTCGGCATTTTCTTGCGCTTCGTTGCAGTCCGGACACATGGAATCGCTGTCGTGTCCGTATTAATGCAGGTATTCGTGGAAATCGCCGTACCCGGTCAGTATCCGGATCATATAATAATCAGTAAACCCATGCTTTTGGTTAATCCACTTCTTTACCTCTTTTATAAGCCGGTTTGCCCACCGTCTTTTAAAGGATGCATCGCAGCAATTCTGCCATTTCCTTAGACTTTCACTCTTTCCTCTATTTTTTCGTGAGCTGTCAGTTATCGACCGCACGCTTTCCTTTTTTTCGTAAAGCGCGTTCATCTCTTCCGCGAGAATATCTGGAGGCATTTCGCTTGCTAATACTCCAGCGGCCTCATGTGAAACTGTCCTAAAGGCGGAGATAATTCGGAGCGCGTTAAGCCGGAACAACGATTTCAGTTTTTGGACGCTTTTTGCCTAAGTTCGTTTGCCCATACTGGAGCCGCATACATTGCCACTGATTTTGTTACCGTTGTTAGTAACATTCTTCTGTTTTGCATTGGTCCTCCAATGTTCGTCATCACTCCTGCTAGGGCTGTGTGAACTCGTATGGTTCTGCAGCAAGCTGATTCGATGTGCAATTTGTACGACAATCTAGCATCGGTCTGGACTCCCAAGTAATTAATTGCTGGTTGGATTATTACAATGTGCCCATCTGTGCTGAGCGGTATTGATTCCTTCTTTTTTTTACTTGTTATTAGCACTGCTTCTGTTTTTTGTGCCGCAAGTTAGAGTATGGTTGCGGTGAGCCAGTTTCGAATTGTCCTTGTTACACTATCACAGGTTCTTTGTACCTCATTAATTTCCTTCGCCACTATTGCAACTGCGACGTCATCAGCATACTCGATAATATGTACCCCTCTCGGTCCCTGCAGTCTCAACAGGCCATCATTTACCACATTCCAGAGGAGCGCACTCTCTCTGACTGATAGCTCCTTATTATTGTCAATAGCACCGGTGACGTGTTGCGCTCTGCTAGTGTATCTATGAGGTGAGACCAGTTAGCTGAATTGAAAGCATTTTCAATGTCCAGCGTAACAATTGTACAATATTCTTTGGATTCATATCTCCATCTATTTTTCTGTTTTGTGCTTGTTATCACAGTCATGTTATCACTATGCGCATACATATCACTGACGTGCCATTTCGTGATACGGAGCAGTGCCCGACTTGCAAACGTCAGGTCTATAAAAGGTCTACTCGACGCTATTTAACACTCTAGTATTCAGCAGTGCATGTCCACGTGGGTTTGTGCGCTTACTGCCCCACTCTGTAGCCCATGCGTAAAAATTTGTGAGTATTTGTGTGAATGTGTATATGTACGGGTATTAGTGATAGTTTATATGTATGTGTGATTTGTAATGCGAGACTCGAAAAACTCCACCCTGTTCGACGGTAGTTCCTCCCGGTACTACCGCTAAGTATTCCGTTGGGAGGCCATAGGAGCATATAGTTCAAACGCTTGTGAATGTATGTCTCTACATGTATGCATTTGTATGATGAGATGTGAGTGTATGTTTGTGAGTGTATCTGTGTGAATGGGTTTTTTTTTATCAAGGACGTTGGGGTAGCTGTGCGTAGTCACCACAAGTGGCCTTATGACTCGTCACTCTAGTAGCCCCGCGGTACTACCATTAGGTATTTCGTCGCGTCGTCATAGCTCCTGGCCAACTGATGCGCACATAACTTGCAGCTCCTGCTACACACAACGATATTGTCTGAGGTAATTCGTTCACTTATACAGTTTTGCTCTTTTCTACGCTCTGACTCGAATTTACGACATTTGAAGAAAACATGCTCCACGTTTTCTGTGCTTCCATCATTGCACAGGAGTTATTCCTCCGCGTTGTCGTCATTATATTTGTATAGGTAGGACCTATAGCAGCCACGACCTGACAAAAATTGTGTCATATTACAGTCTATATCACCATGTTTCCGATTGATCCATTGGTCCACATCTGAGATTAAACGGTGCGTCCAGCGGCCTTTAACTGAGGCATTCCCTTTCTGTTGCCATATCTTAACGCGTTCACTTCTCTCATCCTTCTTTTCTGACTTCCAGAGGCACTTGTTGGCTGCTACTCTCTTTTCATACAACCTCTGTTGTTCTTCAGCTAGTATATCAGGAGGTATCACGAAGGATATCACGCTTGCTGCCTCGTGCGATACCGTTCGAAAGTCACCGCCAACGCGAAGCGCGCTAATGCGAAAAATTGTTTTCGCCTGCTTTTGATATGTCTTCTGCTTCGTTGCATGTGCCCACACAGGAGCTGCATACATAAAGACGGATTGCATTATACTTGATAGCAGTAATCTTTTGCTCTGGCTTGGCCCACCTATATTTGCCATTATTTTGGTCAAAGCAGCATTTACTCGTGCTGCCTTGTCACTTGCCACCTCTATATGGGTTTTGAAGGACAGCCTAGAGTCAATGATCATGCGTAGATAATTGATCGCTGGCTGTGTTTCGATTTCAAATCCATCTATATTAATTTTTATGTTTTCTGACCACTTTCTGCTACTGATTAAGACCGCTTCCGTTTTTTGAGCCGCAAGCTGCAAGACAGCCACGCTTTAACTGCTGCTATGGTATCACTGCTTAGCTTCCTCACACTACTTAGTTCTTTAGCGACTACCGTGACTACAATACCAATAAGTTGTACACCTCTCCCTACTGTCATAGAGTATATTCAGCAACGGTCCGAGCACTGAGCCCTGCGGAACACCGCTTGTGATTTCGTAGCCTTTTACACCATCTTTCTTCTTTCGGAGAAGTAGCTTGGTATGATTCGCAATAAGTATATTATCGTATTTCTTTCTACTAGTGCGCTCATTACTTGACATCAGTTAGCCGAGTTAAATGCATGCGCGTCAAGTATTGAATAAAGTTTCAGTAGTGCGACTCCTCGTTGGCTTGTGCGACTGCCTCCGCACTCCGTAGCCCACGCATTGAAGTTGAAGATGTGAGCGAGTTTGCGTCTTGGACTAAGCGGTCTAGTGTTCTTTCAAACTCACTAAGTTGCAACCTGGGAGGTAGATAGCCGGTATATGTGAATATCCTTCCTATTCCCGCTGCAACGTAGTATGCTTCGCTGGTCAGGGATTTTTCTTGGAGGGTGCCTCGCCCGCAAGCCCATTCCTAAGATTCTTGCTTTATTTGAAGTATTAGCTATCCAATCCGTTCTGTCAAGATTTTTATATTGTTCGCACAAAATTGCTAGGTCAACTGCGTGTTCATACACTTTTTGTGAAAGAAGCTCTTGTGCAGCTTCACAGTGGTTTAAATTAAGTTGTAACAACCTCATTTTCAACTAAGCTTACATGCGTCTTGAAATTCGGGACACCTACGGCTTCCATTGGAATGTTTAACTTTTGCTCGCTTTTTGTTTTTCCATAAGATGCAACACGCTTCGTTTTTGCAGTCCTTCGCAAAATGTCCATTTTGACCACGTTTTAAAAAGGACTCACCTTTGTCAATAGCAGTTTTGCAGTTCTTCGCTATGTGCCCATATGCTAAGCATTTGAAACACCTTCTGTCGTTGGCTTTTTCGCTAATTCGACACATAACCCAGCCAATTTTGACATTACCTTTTTTCAGGAGGGTCCTTGCATTTTAAGCTTTAAGTATCTCCACTTATATTTCTCTTAAGTTCTCTAAGAAGCTCGCACCTCGCTGTTTTCCGAACTCGGTTAACATTGTCTCCAAGTTGCTTCAAACTATCGTCCCCTCTGACATTCAGTATTATGTCACAATAGGAAATTTCTCCCGTCCTTGAGATCACTAAAGCGTCTGATTTTATAGCCTTATACTTGGCCGTCTTCGTTGCTCTTGTCTTTTTGGTCACCGTTTACCAATTTGCGTCTTTGTTACGTTGTTCTTCTACAGCATTGGTCATCTTCCCTTCTCTTGTTTTGTGGAGATGGTTTGTAGGTAGAAGTATTTCTCCGTCGCTTTCCACTTTTGCACGGCTCTTCGAGTTGCTGTTGTGACGTTCTTTCGCGTTTATTGCTTGGCTTTGAGCCTTGTAGTTGGGAGCTCCCGCCTCGGTTTTTTAAATAATGGGGACTTTTGAGATTTTTTTGTCCACCCTATCTTCGCGCTTCTCATGCGCACGGTCTATCACGATTCGCTCATGCAGTACCATCATTAAACTGCCGTTAAGCTCTTAAAGTTTCTGTCCGAGGACGAAGACTAAATCCTCGTCTTCCGCCTCAGTGCTTTCCAAGGTGCCTGCTTACATCCTTTCACGAATATTTGCCTCCCCGTGATGAGCCGGAGATGTGCTGCCCCATCTAAGCTCAATGGCTCCTCCCAGTCCATTGATCTTTTCGGTGTCGATTTTTCATAACTTGCTTTGCTCTTGGAAGTTCATAGCTCCACTTCCAGCTTTGGCGGCGAACGACTCACCAATGGGTTTCACCTGAATAGATTTTCAGCCTGCGCTTCCATCACCAAGTTTTCGTTGATCCTCCTCGTCGCTGCAAGAGCCGGTGGGTGTGCCACCGATCTAATGCAGTTTGATGAAATGTTAGGTGGGGTCTCCAGTTTACCACTGGTGGATTGCCACTATTGTTGTTACCACCTGGAGTGCTAATATTATTGCTTTTTGACATTTCTTGTATTTGATTTACTTTCAGGGTATACTTCCCTTATCATTTTTGATCTACTGACAGGATTGCTACTGCCGACCGATACGGTTCAGACGCAGACCAGGGAGCCGTCCACTTTGAGTCAGACGCTTCTGGATTTTGTGTTTCCGCATGGAAAATCCCACGTTGGCAGCAGAATTTCCTACCTAATGTGGGTGACGTTACTGATGAAGAGCTAATTGATGACAATGAGCTATTGGAAGACATTCCACCTAGTTTGGAAATTTGTGGTGAAATAGAACTTTAATTTGATACCAAGACTTCAGATTACGCTGCACCGAATATTGCTGTATAAAATAGCGCTGTGTTATCTGTTCCACAGCGAAAGTATACATTAGAACAGAGTTTTGGTGTTCCAAAATGGAAAAAGTTTAATCGGATCAATCTGAACTTTGACCGGCCAGACGAAGAAGCTGTCATACCTTTGCAAAACAACAGCAACTGGAACAGTTCGATCGAATCGTCTGAGAGGTGCAAATGATATCCTTGCAGCCGATCACTCAAAAAGCATGACTACGACTACTGCATTGAAACAACCGATAAGTTATTCGTTGCTCGCTGGCAAGACAATTCAGAAGTAACTGTTATTTCGAACTTTGTTGCAGCTGCTCCACATGTTTGTACTAATCGTAATTCGAAAGATAAATAGAAGATGGTACGTTTTGGCTGAATTTTTATAGTCTCGTTTTAACATTTTTTCAATAGCTTTGTGTTCAACAGCCCCAGCTCGAATTACCGCATTGCGGTTCGTTGAAAAAAGTGGTGGTGGCCCTTTTGGATGAATTCTATGAATAGTACAACTATAAACGCTTGGAAAATACATTGCCTTATTGCTCAAGCAGAGGGAACACGACATCTGTCGCAAATAGACTTTAAGGCTGAAATTGCATCAAAATGACTTTTGTTTCAAGAACACACCGATCCACAACAGTCATCACAGGATTTACGATTGGGAGCAGTTGAAAGTCAACAGAATCTGCCTCGTGCGGGTGTCCTCGAACACGTGGTCTGGAAAACTCCTGATAAAAAACGCAAAAGATGTGCTGAATGTCACTCGCAAACAATTTATCAATGTAAAAATGCAATGATACATTGCATTCAAAGTGCTTTGATAAATACCACTCAAACAACCAAAAATAGTTGATTATTATAATATTTTAATTTTTTATTGTAATAAAAATATTATCCTTCAGAAATTCGAATGAATAAAGGGTACTCAATTATTAAATAAGTTAAAAAGTGATTTGCATCGTATCGCCCAACGTTGCGTTTTCGCAACAGTCTACCACGTCCATCAGAGGTAACCTATATTTTTTTTTTGTTTAATGATCAGAAGGTGCCCAAGAGCTACTATGCAAAGAATCACAACGATATCTCACGGATATCGGGCAGTGGTACAAGATGAGTTAACCCACTAAAACCACTCACCTCTATTCTTGCTCTTCATCCCCGCGGGATTATCACTTCATATTACTTCGCGAGGAGAGCATGCCATTTGGCCACTTCTATCTTCGCGGCACCTGCCTATTGCGTGAAGTACTCTACTCGTAGGACTTCTAAGTCATCTATCAGCTGCTCTTCTAGCCCTTTCGACCAGGCGCAATCTCTTCATGATATTTGCCGCTACGTTCGTCACCATTACCCACTTATCGGTCACTCCGGGTTCATGTCAAAACCGAAACCTACCTTGCCATGCTGTCGAGTGATCCATGCCTTTATGTTCGGTATAAGGCGGTGCGTTCATCTCCCTTTTTCAGAGTTATCCCATCGATATTGGCATTCGCAGATACTATGTGCGCGTCTAACGGTGGCAGCTTCGGGTACAGTTCTTGCCTGGCGTACTGCTTCCAATACTAGCAAGTCGATAGGGACCAAGAGCAATTACAAGAGCTGCTTCATCAGTCATGGAGCGGAATGAACTGCATACTCTTAGTGCCCCTATTCTGTAGGTCGCTATAATGCCTCGGCCGTAGCTTGGCACCTTCATCGCGTTGGCCCATGCAGGTGCTCCTTAGAGTATTGTGGACTTGAACACACGTATTAGCAGCTTCCTCGTATGCTGTTTGGACCTCTCGTGTTCAACATTATCCTTGATAAAGCACAGTTTGCATCAGCGGCTTTTTGTTGTACGTATGCCAGATATTCCTTGATCGTTGGCCGCGTGTCGACCATAACTCCAAGGTACTTTACGTCACAGCTATTTGATGTCACAGCTATTCCTTTGATGTTAAGCGTCGCTATTTGGACGTTCTTACGACTACTTTTTAACACAGTTTCAGTTTTATGTGCTGCTAGGTTGAAGCCCGCCCCTGCCAGCCTTGGGTGACCATCAGTCTCAGTGCTTCATCGTACATTACATTCCAGAGCAATGGCCCTCGCACCGAGCCTTGAGGGACACCTCCAGACACTATATGTATTCTAGAAGTAGCTGCCAATAATCTTAATAAGATAACCGGGAACGTTGAAGTTTCCAGTGCAGCAGGATTATCCCCCAGTTTGACGTATTAAATGCGTTTTTCACGTCCAGTGTTGCAATCAAACAGTATTGCTGCGAGCCACCTTTCCATCGTGTGCCATCTATGGCAGCTTGCGCTATGTGTTTGAGTGCCTCTATGGCGTCAAAGGTCAACCTCGATGTTCGAAACCAAAATTGATTGTTTGCTAACCCACCTCCTCTTTGTATGGCCTCATCCAGTCTGTTGCATATGATCCGTTCTAGGATTTTGCGTGCCGTGTCTAACATACACAAAGATCTGTAAGACGAAGGATCCTCTGGGGGCTTGCTGCCTTTCGGTAGCACCAATCTTTGTATTTTCCAGCTATTGGGGAAGACTTCCTCTGTGAAGCAGGTGTCATATGTCTCTGGAAATTCTTCTGGATGGAGTTTAACTGCACGCTTAAGGGCGCAGTTGGAGATTCCGTCCAGGCCAGGTGCTTTCCCGTTTTTAATGCTTCCAGCTATTTCCAGCACTTCCTCAACAGGCACCATTTTGACTTCAGACCGAGCAGTTGCAGTTGCGTACACATACGAGCTATTCGCTTTCTCCGGAAACAAGGATCCGACGATGCGGTTGTTCGTATGTGGGCGTTGTATCCTTAAAAGCACACATTTTTTTATGACCGCCTTATAGGCCGATCCCCATGGGTTGTTTTCAGCGTCATCACTCAGCTGGAGGAAACTTTGTCTCAATAGCACTTTTGAGGATTTTTCTAGCTTCTTTATAGTGTAGTTGAAGCTCCTCGAACTGGGGTGACCCTCGAGCTCTTTGATGCTTCTGTCTCACGTGTAGGCAGTTCTTTCGGGCAGTGGCTATAGTCTCGTTCCACCAGTCTACCGAGTCTTGGTGATGTCGACAAAATTTTTTTTTCGCCATTGACGCTTCGCAGGCATGCTTGACTCATAATATGAGGTCGTTTGCTGCAGTCCATTGCGTTCGTGCTCGGAAACATCTCTGAAAATATTTCCATGTCCAGCGTGCTTGGCCTGAACGAGCTAGTTGCGCTTATTTGCCCATGTCCCGCTCTTTGCCTACCAACTTCGCAAATGATAGCTTAGTGGTCACTATGTGTGTAGATATTGCTAATGCTCCATGATATCGGTCAATAGATGTAGTTGCTGGAGAACGTGAGATCTATTACAGACCCCTTGCCATGGCTGAAGGTGCGATCGGAGCCAGTTTTAAGCATTCCTGCTATCAGCGAAACAAAAACTTCTAAGAGTGCCCATCCTCTGGCATTCGTCCTTACACTGCCCCAGTCCAGGCCCCAGGCGTTGAAGTCGCCCGCTATGATAGCCGGTTTTCGATCTCTCGCATCTTCTACTAATTCATCTAGAATGGTCGTGAAGTCCTGGAGCGGGAGTCCTGGTGCTCGGTAACAGCTGTAGACGTAAAAGTTCCCGAATTTTGCTCTTACGAAGCCATTCGCCATAATGACATCCAAGATCTGCTGGAGCGGACGCTCATAACTCCATATGGCTGCCTTACGCTTTGTATCAACCGCACATGTACTCGTGAGCTGTCGTTTGTACGGCTCACTAAGCACTGGCAAGTCGATTGCAAGCTCGCATATTGTTTGAGTCAGCAGAAGCTGTAGTGCTTTGCGATGGGTAAGATTAAGCTGTAGAATTTTCATAGTCTTCGTCTGAATGGTCTATACTACATTGGCATATTCTGCTCACGGCTTGGTGTGATCAAGGTTTTGGCTTTGCATAAAAAGCAACACGGACCCGTTGTACATTCTATTGCCTTGTGTCCCTGCCCACCACATTTGAGGCAACATTCGCTCCTGTCTGGTTTTGCAGTCCCTGGCCATGTGACCAAGCTCGATGCACTTGAAGCATCTGGTGGGAGTGAGTTTCTCTCTTACTTTGCACCTAACCCATCCGATTTTTAGTTTGCCATCTTGGAGAACTTGGTTTGAGGTTTTTGCTGGCAGAAGTGATGTGGCTGTCAAGTAGTACTTCCTTTCCAGCACCTCGTAGTTGCGCTGTGAGAGTATCAGCTATCTCTTCCTTCGTGGTTATGTCGTCAATGTCCTTGATTTCGATCATCATCTCGTGTGTTAGGGCTCTAGGTTCCGCCAGGTTCCCTAGTACCTTGCTCACTTCCGCCACATAGTGTTCTGTGGATTCGTCTGGGCTTCTCTTGAGTTCGAGCAACAGTTTCTCCTTGGCAGTCCTTCAGACCTTGACCATATTATCCCCAAGTGGTATTAACATGTCATCATGTCTTATCTTCTTGAGGATGTCACTATAAGACATCTCTCCGTTAGTTTTTATGATGATGACGTCTGGTCACGCATTTAATTTCGGGGTGGGTTTCTTCCTTTTCCTGGCTTTAAGACGGACTTCAATCCACTTCCCATCTTTCTTAGCCGCAGTCGTCGGTTTTGCGGCAACAGTTTCAGCGGGCACCTGTTTTGCTGGCACACGGCTAGGTGACCAAACTTTCGCGGGTCGCAAGGCTTGGCTCTTCTCTTGCAAAACATCATCTCTGTCATGGGGCACTAATGTTTTGCTTTTCTTCAGAGGTGTCGTCCGAATCACCGCACTCGGCTTCCTTGCCCTCTTGGGTGTATCTGTGCACGGTGCCGTTGTACCAGAACCCTGCCCCGTGGTATTGTTTACGATAGCCTCTTTGTACAGCTTAGCAATGTCTGCAATTGCGTCTCTAGCACTGAGGTTGCCGTGCTTTGCGAGGTGGGGCGGCAACGAAGCCGATGACATTTAACATATATATATATATACATATCACTATAACATTATTCAAGAAAGCAAGCGAAAAAAAAGCAAAATAAGGTAAAAAAAAAAACAAACATAACATATGGTGAAACTGAGATAAAACAACTGACATATAAAGTTTAAAGCGCCAATATTTATTTATCCTAGATTTTCACAGATCGACGTAGCTTCTCCAAACGGCGTGGCTCGGTTATAACTGAGGTTGCATACGTGCTTACTGCACTCTATTTATCGGTGTTTTGTACCATTACGCATGCGCTCATGAATCTGCCACCTTTCGTGGTCAAAACGCGGGCACACAAAGAAAGCACGTACCACGTCTTCTGGCGTCAGCATAGGACAGTACGTGCAGTTTGGGTCCCGCTCAATGCGGAATCGATGCAGATATGCCTTGAAGCAGCCATGAGCACTGAGCAGCTGCGTGAGGTAGAAGTTTACCGATCCATGTGCTCTGTTTAACCATTTCTGCACATCGGGTATAAGTCGATGCGTCCAACGTACTTTTGCCGCGTTGTTCCAGCGGATTTGCCAAGACTCGAGGCTTTGTGCTCTCGCGCTTTGTGTGGCCGATTGTTCGCGAGCATTATGCATGTAGAGGGCCACTTTGGTCAGGAAGTCGATAGGTATCAGACCCGCTATAATGAGCGCAGCATCATCTGATACTGTTCGGAAAGCACAGATCGTTCTCAACGCACTATGTCGATATACTGCCTCGATCACTCTTCTATAGCTCTTGCTCGCCAGTGCATTCGCCCTTACCGGTGCCCCATAGAAAATGATCGACTTGATCACGCTTATAAGGATCAGTCTTTTCCCTTGCTTTGGGTCTCTCATGTTCAGCATGATTGTTGCCAGTGGTCTGCTGACCATAGCTGCTTTCTGGTGCGCAAATTCGAGGTGCTCTTTGAAACATAAGCGCGTGTCCAGAATAACGCCTAGGTATTTTAGAGAGCGCTTCGTCTCGATTATGGTTCCGCCTATATTGATTTTGGCCACTTCGACCAATTTCCTGCTGCTGATAACGAGCGCCTCGGTTTTGTGCTGTGCCAAGCTAAGGCTTACGGAGTTTAGCCAATTGCTGACTATTGCTATTGCCATGTTGCACATATATTCCGCATCTTGGATGTATTTAGCTGTGGCGACTAGCGCTATGTCATCCGCGAAGCCAACTATTGCACCGAGCCTTGTGAAACTTCCCCCCCAACTTTGTTCTTCTTTGTGCCATCTTTTGTGTCATATAGCAGTACTCTATTGTCAAAGTAGCTTCTAATGATGTTAACAACGTAGCTTGGTACGCTGAAATGATCGAGTAAGCACAGTATTTTCGACCAGTTAGCGGTGTTGAACGTGTTTCTTATGTCAAGAGTTACCATAAGGCAGTACTGTTTCGTTCCATATCGCCAGCGGATTCCCTCAATGGCTTTTTCAGCGATATCTTGGATCACAATTATTGCGTTAATGGTCAATCTGGACTTCCTGACGCCGAACTGCTGCGGCGATAGTTCTCCCGCTATCTGGATTGCAGCTTCGATGCGGTTGCTCAGCATACGATCAAAGATTTTTCCGATTGCGTTTAACATGTCCAGAACATATCCAGAAGCGTCAACAGCAGCTTTGTTGCCCTTTTTTATGAGAGTCTTTGAGCTTTCCAACAATTAGGAAACGTTCCTTCTGTGAGGCAGTCGTTGTATACTTTCGTGAAGACCTCTGGGTATGCATTCATACCTTTTTGGGATCCTTACTATGGCCTCCTCTTTTCTTTTTGGCCATTGCGGCATTGCATGTCTGTGTCATTTGTTGCGAAAGCTCAGTAGCCTTGTACGAAACAGTACCGTTAGGGTTAAGATCGTACAATATCTTCTTAAAAAGCTCCTCGTCAAGGGTATTGGCTTTGTAGCCGATGTTGTACTTCGTGGTCGCGCGTGTGGTGTCAATATCACAGACGATAGTCTGGTGATCACTTTGAGTGAATTGGTCACTTATTTGCCAGTTGCTTCTGCGGAACTACGAGGTGGTCAGTTGTATAATCGACCCGACTTTCCCTCTGCGGAAGGTTAACTCAGAGCCAATGTTTAGCAGGGTAATATCCAGTAATGCAAACGCTTCAAGTAGTATTCGACCTCTCGCGTTCGTGGTTGGACTGCCCCAATCAACAGCTCAGGCATTGAAATCTCCGCCAATAAGTACTGGTTTCCGGTCGCGAACATCATCCTCCAGTTGGTCAATGATGGACACGTATTGTTGCAACGACAGACTTGGCACTAGGTAGCCACTATAAACTGTAATGCCATCAAATGCCGCCTGTGCGAATCCATTGCCCGCCGCAGGTGATGTAAGTAGCATAGGTGGGGATCCGCAGCGTCAAATGGTCGTCGCGTCGTTCAACTATCCTGGTGAGTTTTTTGCTCTGTATGGCTCGCTTATTAGTGCAATATCAGCATTCGTTCCAATCACTGCTTGAGTGAGCATATCTTGGGCAGCTGCGCTATGGTTGAGGTGGATTTGGTAAGCCTTCATAATTACACTTTGGAGGTACCTTTCCCGTACCTTGTTCCGGGTACCATCGGCTACCAGCTTGGTGTTTGGTGTCCTTCAGGCTCTTTGCCCAACAGAGAAAGCAGCATGCTTCTTTTTCGCATTATTTTGCCTTGTGACCTGTCACTCAGTTCCAGAGTACGCTGGCCTTGATGACACCAATGGATACGCCTATATCGTCGTTCAGCTCAGCTAAGATTGCTTCGAGGATCTCGACGTTATATCATCTAGGTCTTTTATCTTTATTTGTATTTCCTGCGATAGTGTTCGAGCTCTGCTTATCGCATCTTTGAGCTCCTATGCAGATTCTTTCTTTGTCCTACTTAGCTCCAGCAGCAATTCACCTTTCGCTGTTTTCCGCACCCTGGTTACATTGTCGCCTTCTTTTCGCAACTCGTCGGTCTGCTTCACTTTTCGTAAGATCCCATTCGCTGGAGATTACCAGAGCATCCGGACGCGCACTCTTATTCGTTCTGGATGGCAATTTTTTCTTCTTCGTCACTTTCCGGTGCACCTTTTGCATGGATCGTCACCTCGTATCACCTGGCTCGCAGGGTCCTGGCGGCGTCTTGCGGGAAGTTTACGCGTCTCAATCATATCGTTGGGAGTTTCAACCTGAACCTGGGCGCCCAGCTGTTGGACACGGCTCTTCTTTGGTGCCGTCACTCATTCGCTCTTTTTGGTGTGACATTTGCTGGTTGTATAAATAGCGGCTCTGTTTGGCTGTGCTTGGATGCATATGCTTGAGGGGCGCCCTGGGAAGCATTGGATTCGTCCTGCTTACAGACATGGCCATCTGTTTCATCTACTAGCTGTTTCTGGAGATATTCAATTGAAGAGAGGATGTCTCTCATGGAGCCATTGGTGCTGCATTACTCGTTGAAGTAGTTTACCAGATCTTGGATTGTACGTCCCATATAGGTGAGCGTATTGTTTTCGGACGTTTCTTCGATCGCGCTTGACCCTTTCTGTGTACCTATCTCCTGAGGAGTTCCCACCAGACCGAGCTCGATTGCTCGGTCTGCCCAATCCATCGGAGTGTTTGGTGACTTGTCTTCGCTGATGGGTGGGCCTCTGTTTGCCGTTGTCTCTATTGTGATTGACGGTGGTGACCGCCCCACTAGAGATTTGCGCCTAAATGGATCCACGATATTGTGATCTTTGGCTATCGATGGCTGGACCATCGTCACTGGGGATCCGATCCCTTTTACGTTTTTTTTTTTTTTGCTGCTGCTGCTCGTAACTTTTTCTGGTACAGCGGCCGAGTGTGCCACCGCTGTAGCAGGTTTGTTTTTGTGATTGTTTGTTGGGGTCTCCAGACTCCTATCCCCGTCCGTGGTTACCAGCTGGAGTATGATAATTGTTTTCAGACATTCAAAATATTGCGGTTTATTTTCGGGGTGTCCTTCCCTTATCGTTTTAGACCTTCTGACAGGATCGTTGCTGCCGACCAATACGGTACAGACGCAGACCAGTGAGCCGCCCAATATGGGAAAAGACGCTTCTGGATTTTGAGTTTCCGCATGAGACACCTGTCTCGGTGTCAGAGAGCCGCGCATTATGGGTCTGACGCTTACCCTCCAACTCGGGGTCACTCGGGAAAGCAGTTGGAGTGTGTGTATGAGATCGTATATGTGTGTATAAGTGAGTGTGGATGTGCGTGTATGTATATATGTATGTTGATATGACAGTTTGAGTAGAAGTGCGTATTTTTTTTTTTTTTAAATTTGTTTTGATGCGCAGGAAGGTCGTAATATTCTGAAGATACTGTCTAGCCCGTACTAGGAGCAAGCACGATTCATCATGTGTATACGGTGGTGCGTCATTTACGATGCCTACGTACTAATCGACCTCCCTCAGATCCACGGATCTGTTTTCTTCCCACGGCACCGCCTTTTACGGCA
>JAWNPW010000414.1:0-16599 GCA_035078745.1 Diastata ussurica
AAGAAACTTAGACCTTTCCAATGGTATATATGGTTTTTGAGATTTCATATGCTGTCTTTGTGTATTGTCCAGAAAAGTGAAAATTTTTTTAGTTTTTTTCAAACATTTGTTTTTGTAAAAAGACTAATAACTTGGTCAATTATTGACGGATTTTTTCAAATAAACATGCATTTTAATCATAACTGAACATTTATACCGAAAATGTAGTTCTTATACGAAAAAGTGCAGAAAATCATCGATGAAGTTGAAAAAATAAGAAAAAAACCAAAAAAGTTTGATTTTGTCTTAAAAATACACACCGATATCATATTAAATCCGATAACCAGATACATCATTGGAAAGTTTCTTCTTTCCAAAAATTTCACGCAATCGAAAATCACTTGTAAATTATGAAAGTTATAGGCTCATAAGTGTGATAAAATACCCAAAACCGGTTTTTTGACCATAAGTCCAGATTTTGAGGGTGTCCGCCACATTCCAAGTATGCAGTTTTATTTTACTCGACCATAGCTACAACCTCCACTATATCACTTCCCAGCTATTTCTGACTGTCGCACCGTGTAATCAATAGCAGTGGTCAATTGTATACAAAATTTCCATGAATTTAAATTAAAATCAAAAAAAAATATAGCCCACGACAAGGTGGGACGGAAACAATTTGGTGTGAAAACATCAATAAATATTGTTCCCTTCAGATTTGAATGCAAAATAAAGTACTATTGCTCGCGGAGCCGATGTTGCGTACTGTCCAATGGTCGTGATCCTAAAACCAGCCGCAGCTCGGTCACGCAAATGAGATTTTAATGCAGATGCTGTTGACTGCGCTGCCACTGTTGCATACTGTCCAAGGGTTGTGATACTAAAAACCGGCCGCAGGCCGCCTACGCAAAAGATATTTTGATGCAGAAGTACTGTTGATCGCAAAGCCAGTGTTGCATTTTGTCCAAGGGTTATGATCAAAAGAACCGGCCGCAGGGCAGCCACGTGAAAATGATTTTAATGCAGGAGTACCGTTGCTCCAGAGGCCGGTATTGCGTAAGCCGGCCACTTGAAAAAGATTTTAATACAGAAATATTGTTGACTGCGTATTGTTCAAGGGTTTTGATCTCAAGGAACGGCAGCAAATCGGCCATCCAAAATTGATTTTAATACAGAAGTACTGCTGACTGCAGTACTAAGCAATCTATGCAAACTTTGAAAAAATAGTTTGCAATTTCCCATTACATAACCACAAAAACAAAAATTGGGATTATCTCCCCATACCTAGGACGTCATAGTCCCAATTTTTCAAAATTAAATTATGTCCGTTGTCCCGTCACCTAGAAAATATTATACAAACAAGTTTCAAAACCAGTGTAATCAAAATATTGAAAAACAAAAACAACGTACTTACTTTATTCTGATTTGAGATTTTTTTTCAAAAGTTTATATTTTGAATTTTACTAACAGATAATACATACATATATATTACAATATATATTTACATTATTATTTTCGTTTTCATTGCAGATAAACTAGCTACGTGTTTTGTATGCAAAGCGGAATCCTGTCCACGTACACGGCCGTTAAAAAAGGGTCGTGGGCAACAATATGGTATACCCGATGATACAATACCAACAGGAGCACGCGTTTGTAACTCATGTCAATGCAAATCGGTTCGAAGTCGCTATCCAAATTGCCCGCTCCCAACTTGTCCGAATCCGAAAGATCGTGCCAAGCGTTTGCACAATATTCCATCTCGTTTATTCGAGCTGACAACGGATGTACGAGAACCGATAATGCAAGAATTTCAAATACCGGCACACGCAACACGTTGCTGTTCGGCATGTTTAATGCGTATCAGACGCAAGTTGGATCCACAATTGAATCTCACAGATGAGGAGCGACGCACAGATGGCGATGAATCAGACGCCAGTACATCGTCTTGTGATGAACGTGGGGAGCCACCATCAGTTGTCGATCGTGGCAATAACGGTCCTCCTATTGGGGCTACTACTGCTACTGGAACTGTTAGTATGGTTGTTGGTGGTAGTGGTAATAGTGACACTGCTTTAGTCAAGAGTCCGGAAAATCTGCAACGTCATAATTTGATAGGGAAGGACTTACAACAACAGCCGCAACATATTGGTGCTACGGCCAACGCTGCTATTGGAACGAAATCTTCAAATTCGAGTACAGTTAACATAAATGTAACAGATGCGGTCGACTCAAACGCTGCAGTTATTATAACGCCAACAAACATTGCTGTTGTGAAACCTTCGGCTGCATCTATCGGGGATGCAGAACGTTTGCTACCACCATTATGTCAGGCGCCGAAAAAGCAGAAAACATCTGAAGAATACGATTCTTCAGCAACGGAAACTGCAGATGAAGAAAATGAAAATTCTCCAGCTAATCGTCAAAGTCCGAAGGTTATACTGAGCACGTTTAATAGTAACAGCATTGGAGGTGGCGGTTTACCACCACCAGGTGCCGCGCATCAGACACCAAATGGTCCGCCGCACTCACAAAATGCTAGCAACGTTGCACTTCCACCACAATGGCGTTCCGAACAGCCAATGACTAATGTACAGGACTTTTTATATAAGGTCATCGAACACACTCTGACGCAACAGAAAGGTCCACAGCTATCGCAAACTGGCAAATCACACCAGCAACAACAGCCGCCTCCGCATATCTTGCAGCAACATCATTCACATCAACCACCGCAATCCCAGCAACCGCAACAGCTACAGCAACCAACAATTGTTACCAAAAACTTCGATCGACGAAATGAAGTAAATTTTAGCACCAGCAGTAATACTAATGTCGCTAACAATGATGTCACTATTGTACGTGAGTTCCGGAATGATGGTTCGATTGTAAAACAGCAAGCGCATGGAGTCCCGATTGGTACATCGGTGCAAAAGCTAAATGCACGTCAGGTGAACACCTCCAGTATTCTTACTAGTAGCAGCGGTAGTGGAAGCGGTGTGGTGAATGCGCCACCAGCAGGCAACCTGGCCACGTTGTCTGTGGTTAACTCGCATCTGCCTCCAGGTCATCATCATCCACATCATCCTCATCACCACTTGCAACCGGCGGTTGCGCATGCAAGTTTATTGCATCAAGCATCCAATGACAAAGCGACTATTACGCCGGTTTTGAAAACTAGTGGAGGTGGCGTTGTTGTTCACAATAAGAACCCAACACCACCACAACACGCAGCGCCGCCACCACCACCACCCGATACGATAATTTATGGACTGCCCCAAACAGCAACTTCTGTGGGTGGGGTGCAACAGCAACGCAACAATGATCCGGAACCGCAAACTCTTGATTTGTCCATAAAGAAACCAGCGCGAGACGGACATTCGCCGCATCACCACAATACATCAGCGGGTACTTCACTATCATCATCCTCCTCTTCGTCATTACTTGAGCAGCAACAGCGTCATCACCATCAGCAACATGCACCTCCCCCACATGGCGCAGTCAAAAATATCGGCAATTCGCCATCAATATATCGAGGGGCTGAAACAGCACTTATCGGTCAGCCGCCGCCAAATTCTGCATCGTATATGTATCATCCACATCCGAGCGTTGTTAAGGCGGCACCCAGTTCACTTTATGTATCGCAAGTACCTGTACCCATTTCGATAACACAAACCGGGGTTGGACGTAATCAAGTGCCTCCACCACCGCAGCCACAACCGCCGCCATCTCATACGCGACCGAATGTCGCGATTGGTGTTGGCTGTGGTGGCAATAAGTTACCGCCGAAACTCAGTCCACAACATATACCACATCCACATACGCAGTCACCTTCAACTGCACATCATCAACAAATGCTGGTCAAAGGCGGCGGTTCGATTACACACGGCACTCCGGCGAATAATTCGCAACAGCAACAACAGATCATTGTGCAACATGGTACAGCGACAGGACGCACACATAGTCCGAAATATGATAATCTCGTGTTGCGAAGAACTCCGCCTACATTGAATGAATCATCAAACAAACATGGGTCGATAACACATGGAACACCTTTACATATGCCACCACATCAGTTGGAGCATAAACGCGCCTACGAATATTATAAATCATCACAACGACAAAGTCCTGCAGGACAAGTGGCAACACAATCGGCTGGCGCATTGCCGCCACCTCAGCAATCATCACCACAAGCACCACAAGGCTATACCGCGAATTCACCTTATGTGCGATCATCGTACGGCAGTGTGGCAGACCAAACGCCGGTATTGAGCACACGTCAAATTGTCATGCACGATTACATGACATCGCAACAAATGCAAGGACAACAGCGAAACGTATCGCGGGGTAGCAGCAATGCTGGCGGCGGTGCCGGTTCCGATAAAGAATCGCCATCGCCACGTAATAGTATTAGTGCAGGCTCCGGTGGCGGTGGTATGCCTTCATATGGAGGTTTCGATAAGGAATCCACACGGGGACGTACTGAATACACGAGCCGTTCATCACCCGCCGAACATGCTAACAGGTATTGTAGTTTTATTAAAAACAAATCCCATCTAAACATAAATTCAGTTATACTTATTTATATTTTTTTCTTTATACAGCACACCTAGTCCACATCGTACTCCTCCACCCCAACGTCAAGGTGTAATCCAACGTCACAATACTGGTTCGAAACCCCCATCGCCAGCAGGGCCGTCTCAGAATCGCATGCATGTTGTAACCCCTTATAATTATCCGCCAGGTAATCAAAATATTCCTACTTCGCGAAGTCTATCATGATTCTTATCTTTTGAATGTTACATATTTTTCCCTTTAGCTGGGCACGATGCCTTATCTTCATTCGTTGATGTTGCTGTACAACAACCGCAATTGCCAGTTCCGTCCCAGAAGGATGATAAGTCGACACGTCATGAATCAGTTGTAACTGCCACGCAACAACCACCATCTTCGCACAGCGGTGGGGGAACAGTGCCTCCACAACAACAACAGCAACCATCAGCAGCGTCAACTACTCATCATCATGGGATGCGTTATCGTGACCATATAGCAGCCTTACATCATCATCAGCAGCAGCAGCAACAACTGGCTGTTGCTGCGGCGGCGCATGCAGCACAACAACAACAACAATTGGCTGTTGCTGCACAGCAACAGCATCAACAACAACAACAACAACAGCAGCAACAGCATCATCATCAATATCGTCAGCATCCAAATGTCAATACAGCCGCAGTCGTCGATCTACAACGACGTATGGAGCAAGCTAAGCGCGATCAACGAATACACACTATTGAACGCGATCGTGATCTTCAAAAGCGGCAGGAACGTGACCGAACGATGATGGAACGCATGCATCAGGAACGTATTCATGCCGAGCGTGAACGAGAGCGTGAACGTGATCGTGATCGGGAACGCGACCGCGAACGTGATCGCCGCGAACAGGAGCGTGTTTCAGAAGAGCGTGAACGTGAGGGTCGGCGGATGGAGCGTTTATATGCGAGTAATGCAGCTGCTACTGCAGTAGTCGCTGCAGGTCATTACATACGTGGGCCCGGTCCAGAAAGTGGACCGCCACGTGCAATCCCTGATCGGGAACGTGATCCGTAAGTTATTCTGAATTGTGTGTAAAAAAATACTTTTACCAAATAACATATTAAATGTGATAATTTCACAGCTATCATCGAGTACATAACGCTCAAACGAATGAGAGTACACTATCCGCACAAAGCCTCATTGATGCTATAATTAAGCATCAAATAAGTCAAGGCAGCTCTGAACCAAATGCAGGCGTTCTACCTCGAGCGTCATTTGTAAGTTATTTTTTTAAGAATACTCAATTTAGAAGGTGTTCAATACAAATGTTTCATGCGGTTTGTTTTCTTTAAGTATAACTCACGCGAGATGACCAGGCAACACACTGCCGCTGCTGCCTCCTCACTAGTCGCCGCCGAAAATAATGGCAAAGCGGGTTCGCCAAATGTGATAAACATCGATTTGGATAATGAACGTTCAACAAGCACGTCATCCCAACATGAATCAACGGCAACACCGCAACCATTACATCCGCAACAAAGTTTTTCTCGTTCTGGTAAGGAACATAATGTGCGTCAAGGTCCGCCACCTACATCATCACAGGGCCAGCAGCCACCAACACCCTCTCAACAACAAGCACCTTCACAACAGGCAACGCAATCGCAACATATACATACCAAGAACATAACGTTTGGTGAGTTGACCGACTCCATCATAGCCAGTGATTATGGTCCGAACCCGATGCACATGCGTCCGACGCCACCTGCCGCATTTATCCCTTATTTACAGGATGCACAAGCGATTGTTGCACCTGATCGTTGGACGTATAATCGGCGCGTCCAGCAGAAAGCAGAAGCTGCTGAGGCTGCGGAGCGCAATAAGGCTCCAGCCAGTGCAGTGAATTCGGGAGGTGGTGGTGCAAATAGCGCTGGCGCTGGGCCAGCACCGCCAACGTTGAATACAAACGCTGGTAGCGGTGGTCGTGCCAATACACCTAGCGATGACCGGAACATTGTGCGCATGTCGCAAGCGCTGTCACCCCGGAAATATGGAATCCACGATCTTATGCTCCAACAACAAGCAGCAGTAGCGGCGGCAAAAGCAGCAAGTGGTAGTGATCCAGCAGTAGCCGGTCAATATTATTTGACACATGGAACTGGTCCACCACCACCTGGCAACGTATCCTCGGTAGCTAATGCACACTTGAAGGGTATCAGCAGTCATGCTCTTCCGCCACCAACGCATGAGCAACGGATGCCTGGTGGTGCTGCTGCTGGTGCCAATTTCGATACAATCAATTATGTGAAGACCCGTATTGCAGAAGCGATGCGCACAGAGGATGATAATCGTGCTGAAGAACTGCATGCTGCGCAGGTGGCTCATGCGCATGCGTTCGCAGTTGCTGCTCATAATGAACAACAACATCATCGTAATAAGGAGTCAGCTGCCGTCCACGAGTTGATCGCACGCAAAACACCGAATCAATACGATGTCGTAGATAGTGGCGGCAGACGTTCCACTTCATCTGGTGTATCAAATAGTGGTGCTAGTGGCGGTGGTGGTGAAATGCAGTCTCGTGCACCACCACCAGCGCTACATGCTTATCAGCCACCGGTGACAACATTCGCCGCAACTACCTATACCTACCCATATAGCGCTCTCAACGTGCCAAATGCAGCCGCTGGTTTACCACCAGCACCACCAACACAAATAACGCTTTCACATCCACCTCCACCATCAACACACGGTGGTGGTCCGAAGGTAGCACATGTGATGGGCGATTCCTCACAGGGTGTAAGCATGATTGTTGGTGTTGGCAACAACAGCGCGCCTAGTTCGACATCTGGTGGTGTTAGTGGAGGTGGTGTCAGTGGTGGAGGTGGCCAATCGAATGCCGGTGGTGTCAGTACGTCATCAGCGTCACTAGAGCCAAAACCTTTGCTTTCGGCACAGTATGAAGCATTAAGCGACGAAGATTAGTTGTGACTGCAGGCGTCGTCGACAGTACGGAGTCTAACAGCAACGACGGCGTCAGCTAACACACAATTGCAATCAGAAACAGCACACCAACACCAACAGTTGAGTAATTATTTGCTTCATCAGCAACAACATGAACGGCTTGCAGCGGCGCGTAGTTTACAACAAATGCAACATTTAACTCTTGTGCAGCAACAACAGCATCATCAACAACAACAGCATCATCAGCATCAACAGCATCAACACCATCAACAGCATCGACAGCATCAAGAGCATCAACAACAGCAGCAGCAACAACAACAACAACAACACTATCAATGTTACGGCGATAACCGGCATTTTAATAATAATAGTAACAGCTTCTTTTAAAAAGAACAGAACAAGGTGTCGTGTTAATGATGAACGTTGTTCTCGCTATCATGTTGTAACTAAGCACAATGCCCCATTCAACACTCTAACACAAACACTGAACGCGCAATAAACTGTCACTAATTCATAATACATATTGAACAGTATATTTTGAAATGAGAGCCATAAAAAAAGATGAAAAAGATGAAAGAAAGCTAAAATGACGACTTTCAGAGAATCTAAAAAAGTTTATAATTGTGCCGTAATGTATGAATGGTTATTTTTAATGATTGTTCAAAACATATACAATTATTTGAAATATTTAAACTAATAATAATACGAAAACTTATCAAAATATTGAAAAAAAAAAATTTTAAACTAAATAAATTTGAAACAGTTGTATAGCTTCAAGCTAATTTAAAAAAATAAAATAAAAATAAAAACAAAGAATATATAACAAACATAAAAAAATAAAAACTTTAAAAGAAATCTAATATATTCAGAAATATAAAATCTAGTTTTCGAAACTATTTATGCAACATTCAAACAGTTACACGCACATTCGGATAAACAATCAGCATATCATTGTAAAGGCAATGCCCGTCTCTTACGCAAACTAGTTTCTTAGTTTTTGATATTGCGCAATTTGAAAAAATTTTCCTCACTTTCAATGCCAATAAAATCAGAATATAGGTGCCATATATTATGAAAAAGATTACTTTTATATGTGAAGAAATAATTCCTTCAAATATTATATACATCATATTTACGTTGCTGTATCTATCAATCATCGAAAAGAATTGTGGAAGCATCATTTGTAAAACCTTCGTCATTTAATGACCTCAAACATTGATAGAAAAGTTGCAATTCGATCGCGCTCGACCAAATCTGTATAATTTCCAATTATCTGTTTAGCGATCGTATAGTAATCAAACAAAACTCAAATTACTCTCACAATAACTGAAAAAAGTGCCGTGTGCATCATTTGGAAGAGTTCATCTAATTATCTTGCAAATATTGGCTAGCTATGGACAAGAACAATTTTATGTTTCTGCGTCTAATTATTTCAAAATCAAATTCGTTGGCAGAATAGGCAAATCAATTTCTTTATAAAGAAAATAAATATTAACATAAACAATAACGAACAAAAATATGCATACTTAAAACTACACTTATATACATATTAACATGCGAAAATCCAAAAATTGTTGAACGTATAAAATGCAGAAAAAGCTTATATATAAAAAAAGAAAGAAAAACAACAAAGATCACGATATATTTAGTGACAAGTCGGATACGACGCTCAGACTATTATTGAATGAACAAACTAGGAAACAAACACGAACTTGTAAATAAAGAAAAAACAAGGCGACTACAAAACTAAAAATGAAATTAAAAAACGTCAAACAAAATTGAAAATTATTCTCGTACTCACCCTTCGTTTCAACCATCTCTAAATCTCTATATAACCAAACCTTTTAAAAAAATATTCAAGGTACAAGTTCATTGTATGCTATATTTTAACGCTCCAACACTGCATCACCACGCTCAAGTTTATGTACATTTGCAAACCGCTGTCACGGAACGAAAACAGCCTTCCGATTTGGGAATACTAGAACTATAAAAACCGTTGAAATTAAAATTTGGTTTGTTTTTTTCCGTCCGTCCGTGCGCCTTCAAGTCCATAGTTTGTTTTTTAACGATTATTCTATCTGTTTCTATCTTTTCTAAATGAGCGCGTAATTTGAAATTATTGAAGATAATTCGAAGAAAATGGTTATTGCAGCGGGTGTCTCAAAATTGTTTTTTATTTTTCATGTTTAATTTTTGTTTAACGTTCGTACAAATTTGTGTGCATCAAAAACGAATTTTAAACTCTAACAACACTTTAAAATTCTAATTATTTATTATGTACGTATGTACAAAAGGGAGGAAATTGTAACAAAATTAAGAAAAAAATGTGAAATATGTTTTTAAATTTATATTTGAATAATTTGCTTACATTTTATTATTTATGAAAATGAAACAGAAACACTCACTCATGTGGAAATAATTGTAAAAATTACACAAGCAATGCTTTAGAATCATTTTTTTTTTAATTTTTTTAAATTATCTCTTTAAATAACAATTCTATGTTTTTGAAATTTATTTTGTTTTTTCATTATAACGTATAATTGAATAAAAATGGAAAAAATTGAAAAGTAAACAAAAACGTTAAGACTTATTGAATAAAAATAATGTAACATATTTAAAAAAAAAAAATATATAAGAATTTTAATTATAACACTAAAAATAAAAAGAAACAAACGCTTAGAACGCGTAATTATTTTTTAAAGTTTTTTTTTTTTTTTTGTTAAAAATTAAAATTGTAAACTTAAAAATGCAACAAGAGAAAAAAATTGATTAAAAATTATACATAGGAAACAAAAAACCAAATTGAATATTTAAAGAAAACTTCACACTCACAAACAACCACAACCAAACACAAACTTGTAAATTTGTGAAAGGTTGATTGTGAGAAAGAATGGATTTTATTAACAAAATTTAAGAGGCGGAATTGGGACGCGCTCTTAATTCTATGACTTCGAAAAGAAATCAATATTGTGGAGAAAATATTAGTGCTTAGGTTGAATGTAAGTTTGTAATTTTATGCCTTAAGTTATAAGCTTACGAAAAAAAAATTTAATAAAACGAAATAATAAACGGAAAAGTTCGCGAAAACAATGAAAGATGCAACATAGCGAAAAAAAACTCAACCAACAACAAATATATGTATAAAATTATAAATAGTTATTTAGTCTATAAAAAAAATGCAAAACAAATAAAAAACAAACAGAAAATACGACAGAAAAGATAAGAAAAGAATGCGAAAATGCGCAAAATATATTAAATACTATTTTAAACTTTGCAAGCAAATACTGTAAGATGATTTTCTACTTTTAGTTTAACAACAAACAAAATAATAATAAAAAAAAATAAAATAGAAATTATTAAATTAATTTCTTATCATCTAAGCATAAATTTATTTTTTTTACAATAAAAAACCCTTTTTTTATAAATATAAAAATAAAAAATGAATAATATCAAGCGTATGACATCATACTCAAATAAAAACAAAGAAATATGAACGTAAATAAGTTATATATATGTATATGTAAAAATATATATGTATATCTGTATATATATGTATACATGTTTATATTATATATATATGTATACATGTTTATATATATATATATACATATATATATATATATACATTTCAATGGAACTTTAGTTAGCAATGTGAACTGTAATAATCTTTTTTTTTTAAACATTTAAAATCATTTAAATATAACTTATGTTGAATAAATATTAAAAATCAATGCGAACTCTTTTATTTCTTGTTATTTTTGCGATCTCCAATCGATCGAATGCTACTAAGACGGACTGGCAATTTTTTTTTTTTGCTGCACATCAATATATAAATTTATTAGCATAAAAATAAAAAATAGCGCTTATTCGAGCAAATTGTTTCGAAATAAAAAACAAACAAATAATAGTAAAGAGTGTGTGAGAATAATGATAAAAAATGCAATTTATAATTATACTTAATTTATATTAAAAAAAATTAGGAAAAGAGAATAACTAAATTATACAGAAAAAAAAAACATCAAACATAAACATTACACTTATAACAAAATGACAGACCGACAAAAAACAATAAAAAAAAATAGAATGAAAAAAGATCAACCTAAAAATATAATAAAACAAATGTTTTTATTTTCTCGGAAAACTGGATGTGAAAATATTTGGTTGGGAAAAAGTTCTATTCACTTCAAATTGTTATAACTTTGGAATGGCTGCTCCAGATGGTGATCTACAATATATATATATATATACTTATAGATTATTCGTTATTCCTTTAAATTGAAGTTCGTATTCAAAAATGTTATTTGTTACACAAAAAATTAAAAGTAGACATTGGTTTTCCTATTTGATACGATAGAAGATGAACGACACAAATTGTGGACGGAATTGGTTGAAAGATTATGTGAAAATCTAATAAATTTATTGACAATATATTATTGCACTATTATTTATTTACGTAATATTAATTGATAACTTTCCTTATGTTTAATAGGTGATTGTATTTTTATGTTTTCATTGTATTTTTGTTTACCCTCTTATTTTTTGTTGATTTTTACCAGCTATTTCTAGTTCTAGTTATACAAAGACAGCTTTCTAAGTTTCGCAATAATTTATATGAAAGCTATATCTAAATCTCATTCCATTCTGTTTATTTCCTTATGAAAACTGGAGCACCTTAATCTATGATGGCTGTTTCTCAACAGACAGACAGATTTATTTAAAAATTTCGTTCGATTTGAATCACTTTGAAAGACCCATACTGTTTACTTTTATGCTCATAAGACTAAATCAATGATTTGTCATATGTTAAGATCTTATAGGCGTCTTTTCAAGCACTGCAATTGTAGTTTTTCAACATTTTTTTGAATCAGTCGACAGGACTTTTTCAATTTAAGGCATTGGTCGACATATCGTAGTTATTTTCTAGAAAAGTGCGAAAAGTACTTATATATGAATTTGATCGGCACATTTCGTTTAAAGGGTTTCATCTGATATTTCGTTGCGCGGAAAAGGCTGTCATGGTCTGTTTTGTTTGCGCCGAGATAGGCTATGTACACTCCAAGATCCATTAATGTTTTTAACTCATTCGAAGCCCCCGTTTACAGGCAAATATTTTTGTATTTCGTTAGTTACGTGATACTCACGGCTATACTAAATTGAAACTTGAATAGTCAGATTGAGTTTCAGAGATTGAGATTGGATTGACAGATTTAGGTTGATTCGCTCATCAATAAGTTTTTTTGAACAAATCGATATTTGTTTGTTTGTTAATGTTATTTCGAAGTGGAGGGACATTCATCGTTGTAGTATTGATGTTGTCCGAGTGGTTTGAACTCGAACCAGCGCTATTGGCAACATCAAACAGATATGCATTGAAAACTTTTGAGATAACAAAATCAATGACATCAGGTATCTTGTTCGATCAGCAGGCCAATAAGTCGGGCTTCCCTCGCACAGATTGCTGAAATTGTTTTTAATGATGCAGTCGTATAATCAACGCCCTTTTGAAGATTTGACCACAACCAAGATACGTATTTCCACGAAGTTCCATATTTAAGCAATACCAAATAGATGATATAATTTACGGAAGTGCTCTTATGAAAAACTGTTGTAGGGTGATTTTCTGTTATTAAATAATATCTATTAGATATTAATTTTAAAATACGATTTTGACGTAAAATGCGATTCTGGGATCAGAAAGATGTCAATATTGTTGATACTCATGGTTGGATATGAGTTCGCTCTGCTTATTTCAAATACTTTCAAGTCTTTACAATATGTCCACCTTGCTTGTTTCTGCTTGCTGCTTGCCAAGCGCAGCGTCATTCGAAAGTTAGTGTTAGTTGCGTTTTCATGGTGTGTTGATTGCCTAAGAATGGTTGAGCTGTTTATGGAGAACTGCGCTCTATTTTGAATGATTTTGTTATTTATTTTTCGGGTATTAACTAACTCCTGATAGATTTTGCACCCTTTATAGTTCGCGGAGTGTCTCTCAAGGCAACAAATTGTGCTGGAGGTTTCTGTATTTTGTGCACTCAACAGAAGAGTGGACGAGGCTGTATTTAACGCACCTGAAAGTCATAGTCCACTTTTTTAGGTGGCTCAATGGAAACTACAGCATTACCAACATATAAATAGTTGTATCATTGCTTCCTGGATCTAATTCGACAAAAAACATAGAAAGTGGTACTTTGTCAAATCTTCTTGTTTGATGTCATCAATAGGAGTAGTGTAGTGTAGATTTTTTACCACAACACGGAAGGCACGTTCACTTGGTAAGTGTGGTAGCTAGTCAAAATATCTAACAATTGTTCTGTTTGAATCTACATATATACTTCATTATTAGCCTAATTTGACCGTTGCGGTTATATTTATACGTGAAATTGCTACTGTTGACTATATTACTAATACATTTTATCATATAATAAATGTTGCTTACATTTGGTATAAAAATGGTGTTGGTTTCGGTGACAATTCTCCCATTGAGTGTTTCGTTTGATTTCTTGTTTGAGTTGGTGACAACACCATTTTCGTTCGCCCATTTTCTGGTGTTCAGATTGACACATTTTGTTGTAGGACGAAGTAGTTTTCCTTTTTTCAGCAATTGGCTAAGTCGCTTCATGTTTATTGAAAATAGAGTTAACATATTGCTATTCTTTGACTGTATTTATACTTATATTAATTTCGGTGTTTTGGCTTTTATTTTCATTATTATTGTATTGTAATATTGTTGTTTTCTTGCAATTTGTTATTATTTTCGGACTGAAGGTACACTTGGAGATATTGTTGTATTTCCTTTTTTGCTCTCAATACTGTTTGCCCGTGTGTGTAAATATTGTGTATGCGTTGGTTGCTTGTACCTTTGTTGTTTGTAGGAATGCACTGTTCACACTTTGATTTTACTATTATTTGGTTATGGTTTAGCTTCAAAGTGTATAATATTTAATATAAAATGTGTGAGTTTAAAATTTAAATCAAGAAGTAAAAAAATTTTGCTTCTCAGGCGGTCGGCGGAGCTTCTGTCTTGGCGCTTGCCAGGTGTTTTATAATTATTTCCGTCTCATTCGATTCATCCATCACATATGCCCAGCGTAGTACACTGGGCAAAAAGGTGGTTTTTCGAAGTGACCACGACCAAACAGATGTAAGTTTTGAACGCATCGGAATTTTTGAATGCGGTTTTTGGAAAAGATTACAAATATCAGACCACAAAATTTTAGAAATACCGAAATTCTGATGTTTTTTGGAGGCGGTGAAAGGGTTTGAGGAGTTGAGTCTATGTATTATATGCACATTCGAATAGTTTAGGGATCAGGTTATGTTATGAGAACAATATTTTTGGTTGATATCAAGTAAAAAGATGTGAAATGATGTTTATCAAGTCATATAAAAAAAAATGGGATAATTCGGTCGACTTTTCGGAAATTTTCATTCAATTTTCAAAATTTTGGTGTCCAGCACATTTTTCCATACAAAGGTCGAAAAAAAAATGTATTTTAGCATTCTTTCACGAACATTGAAAAATTTTAAAAATTTCGGTTTGTTTCCATACAAAATTTGCTTGCAAACTTCCGTATGTTTTATTTTTGCTCAAAATTGTTTAACATAATTTAAAAATCGTTGGAATATAAGGATTTTTTAGAAGAGATGAAATATTCGAACGAATTATTTAATGAACCTTTAATGACTAGCACATATTAATAACAATTAAATAAAGTGATACAAAATTTAAAATATCTAAATTCTATTTTTTAAAGTGTCAAAAACTTTATGAGTTCGTACTTTTTAGCATGATGCAATTATTGTATTATTGTATCATGCTTTTCAGTTTATTTAGATTTAAAAAAAATGATGGAATTTTTGATTGAGTTTTGAATCTCGATTTCTTCCTGAAACGGCACCCGCCATTGATGTCCTTCAAAGTTGAAGTGAGTTCTTCAAATCATTTTTTATGTGCCATGGATATGTCTAAACGGCCAAACTAAGCGGAATCCTCATGCTTTCGTCATTGAATCTGGCTCGCCAGGAAAGGCTCATATACGTTAATATGACCGTAGGAAAACTTCTGGGCAAATATTTAAAAAATGATTGAAAAAGGTTTATAGGCGAACGGGTACGATATATTAAAAGTTGTAAGCAAACTAAAAAGTACAAACTCACTTTTTAACATTTTTGATATTGGGGCCCCATATTACCAAACTTATTTAAAAAAATTTGAATATAAAAATTCACTTTCGTTTTCGGTTAACGCAGCCAAAAATTATCGACAATTACAACAAAAACTTCATATAAACAAACGCTAAGTACAAAATTTAATTCAATACTAATTTGTACAACAATATTTAAATACAAAAATAGCTGATGTATGAAATAAAAGTATAAAATAAATGTATAATAGCTTACTTAACCGAAATCACCCTCACGCAAGTACAAGTTTCATTTTTTGGCTGCGTAGACCGCTATACTATTAAATGGTTGTCACTAAAGCTTCATGAAAAAATCTGAAATAAATTTCTGGGTATTCCCTATCATCTCCCAATTCGGTAATCACTGTGTGCAGAAGTTAAGGAGCAGAGGAAAAATATACGTTATGCCCCTTTGCCCATTTTATGGCTATTTTAGTGAAAAATTACAAATTTAATTTATTTATATACAAATTGATAATTCTCCATTTTATTATTCAAAAAAGATAGAAATGGAACAGAAATTCTTATTTGACCCCCTTTTTGCCCCGAAACTCTTGAGGAGTGTTTTAGGGGAAAATCCTGAATTTATTTACTTTGTATTTAAATGAGTAATATCGTTAAAACTAATAAAAACTAAAACTAATTCGTCAGGTAAAGAAGATATGGAATATAATGAATATACCCACTTTATGCTCTTTTTGCCGAAAACACGCCAGGGAAAATATGAGAAAAAAATCATGAAAACAATTTCTTGGTATTTTAGACTTTCCGCAAACACTATTTCTATATGGGGAAAAATTTCTCAAGTGTGCCACCAAAAATTTTTTGGTCACCGATCTTAATGAAACTTTTTTTACTTATAGTCTTGTTGGTCATCTGTAAATCCTGTAAATATTTTGTGCCTAGTATGTAGGGTATTCATTTTATAGGGGTACAAACATTGATGATTTTT